>CANYLF013167061.1:0-10349 GCA_948193215.1 Bocquillonia castaneifolia
AAAACTCATTGTAAAGGTTTGGTGTTAGCCTCTTGGAAACACTAGGGTTTGTGAGTTAGCCTTGGGTAAAACTCATTGTAAAGGTTTGGGATAGCCTTGAAATCCCTTGTATCACTATTGTAGTTAGTGGAGCCCCAAAGAGGTATTTGGGAGAGTGAACGTAGGACAAGTTGGGTCCGAACCACTATAAACCCTTGTGTGTTCATTCTACTTCATCTTATTTGTTTCTACATTTTTAATTCCGCACCAATTCACCCCCCTCTTGATATTTTATTATTTATGAGTTGAGTGTTTTTAATTGAATTTGATATTTTCAATGTAATAAATAAGGGTATTTTAGTCTTTATATTGTTATGTCTTAAAAACCGTCTATTATTTTGGGATAAAATAATAGTAAAACTGCATATTATTCTAGGACGGAGAGGATATATAATTAGGTCTTACTTGGTTAGGGGTAAGTTAACTAAGAAAGTTGAACTTCTCGAGAAGTAAGACTAGGTTGAGTTTTTATAGCTATTTTCCTAAGAAGTTTGACTATGAAGATTGGGAAAGTTGATGGACAAAAAAACTATATTATCCATATATATTTATTTTAATTATTTTACTTGGATATTATTGACTTTATCATTTATTAAAAATTAAAATTTTATAAAATAATATAAAACTTATAATTTATCTTTCCAAAGATGTACCGACCTAGTATAAAAAAACTAGTAGGGAAGTCTTCCCAAAAGTTAAACTTCCTAGAAAATACAAGAAAACATATCAAACAAAGGCCTTAATAGAAATAATAATAATAGTATATAAAATAATAATAGTATAAATGATTTTATACAATATAACAATGGAAATAATAAAAACCAGATCAATGGATAACAATGAAATATTTAATTATTGATTAATTAATCTGATATAAATATTTTAAATTATAAAATTAACTCGATATTTCATCAATCGGAAGCAACTAAACAATTATATTTTATTAATTTTCAAAAGATAAAAAAACTTTTTGGTAAGATAGTCCATAGTTTATTATTATTAATTAAAATCATCATAAAAAACGTTATAAGGATTAAATTGATTTAAATTAAGAATAGTGAAATATCTTATAAAAAATTAGTGAAATAATAATTTTCAAATGACTTTTAAATTTATGGCTATTAAATGCTTTTTGGCTTAAAAAATGTGTTTAATTTGATTGAATTAACTTATCCTAATCACAGTAGACAAATAAAATTTGAAAAAAATCAAAAAATAAAATAAAATTTGATGTGATGAAATCGTTGAATTTTTTTGGATAACGAAAACATTAAATTTGAAAATTAAAAAAAAAAACTTATAGATAGGTTATTGACGTCATCCAGCAGTTGAAAAAGCCCCCATATCCTTCATTGTCCATAATAAAAAGACTAAAGAGAACAAAACGAACCGTCAATCCGTTGAACAAGAATATCTGTTTTGAATTTCTTTTTTTTTCGTCAATTAATTTTTTCTTCTTTAATTATTTTTTTACAATTCAATTGATTAAATTTATAAACCTATAATTTTAATTAAATCCTAAAAAGAAATATACGATTATGGAAGTTAGCTCTCCATCTCCATCTTCATCTTCATCAGCAGGAAGCAGATTCAAGCTTCACGACAAATTAGAATTGCAAGAGTTTCAGGACAAGTACGTCATCAAATCCTTGGAATCTCCTAACAATGGCTTCTCAATTGATCGTAGCTATGGCCACATCCAGCCACTTAATATTATTAATAATAATGGTAATTCTTCTTTTTCTTATTATTATAATCACCGATTATATTTATACTGATCATCAATTTAAAAAAAAAAAAATTAAATAAAATATGACAATTAAATGTGTAGAGAGGAAGTACTCTTTTGGTTTGTTATTGCGTCAAGTCCAAATTAGAAAATATGATCATTTTTCTTTTGTCATTTTTAATATATCTAAAAAAATGATTTTTGTTTTCTTTTTATAATTTTAATTGTGATAGATGAGACTATTTCTGCAAGTCCGTGCAAAACCTCAACAATCTATGGAGTAGCTGGTACTATTAGACTGCTTGCAGGTAACTAATTTACTCCTTTTCTTTCTTTCTTTCTTTCTTTTTTTGAATAATATATTAAAATTTTTGACTAAATTTGAATTTCTGTAGGCTATTTTTAAAAAAAAAAAATTAAGATAACCTATATATATATAATGTGATGCAGGTACATACATGCTTGTAATAACTTCTAGAAAGGAAGTTGGAAAATTCATTGGTTTTCCAGTTTTTAAAATAATGTCTATGAAGTTCTTGTCATGCAATGAATCATTGAAATTTTCATCTGCTCAAGAAGTAAGTTTGTTTGTACATTTGTTAACTATTAACTTGCTTTCATCAATATAAGGTTTGGATGTGTGCGTGTTTTTTATTTTGCGTCCTGTAAGTTTTTATTTATTTTTATTTTTTTAAATTAATGCAGAAAAGAGATGAAGCTTACTTTATGAATCTGTTGAAAATAGTGGAATCAACTCCTGGTTTGTACTATTCATATGAAACAGATATTACTTTAAAGTAATCTATCTTCTCTGTCCCTCTTTTGCATCCGCTTTTTTTTATATATATATATATATCTTCTTGTGTGTGCTTTAACTATGTCAGTTGTGCTTATTTATTGTGATCTGGGATAATTTTGTTGATTATATGTGGACACGGTTCTGTTTCACATCTAATCTTATGTTTATAAAGTTGCATTTCATTGTTGTTTCTAGCTTGCAAAGAAGATGTAAATTAACAGAAGGGTGGATGGTTAAACCAATATGGAAGCAGGTTAGTTTTCACAGAAATTTAATATATAAATTTTTTGATTACAAATGTGATGTTTATTTATCTCTTTTTTTTTTCATGTCGCGTTGAATTACAAATTTGACTTGCTTAATTACTATTACTTGTGAAAGAGTCATGGTAGTGGTGTACTTTTTAATGTTTCTTTATGTTGTTTAAGTAGTGGTATATTTTCATAATATATTTTCTAATTTTTCTGTTCATCAAAGATGTTCTTTAATTCTATTGTTCGATTGACAATAAAAGAAAACTTGGCATTTCTCTGTGAAATGTAGATTTAGTCAATTAATTCTATATATAACTTCCCAAGTTGAAATTACTATGCTTGATTTAAGTTCTTGGCTTCTTGATATCACTGCAAACTTGTTCTCTCAGTTGGAACTCTTGTCCAGTATGTTTGAAACTGAAATTTACATTTGATCATTTCACATTTTCTTTTTGTTATTCTGCTACAGTAATCATATCTAATTACTCATGCTGAATCTTGAACTTGTGCTTGTATGGATATCAGGCTGACCCACGATTTGTTTGGAACAAAAATCTTTTGGAAGAACTCATTGAGTGTAAGGTCAGATATTTTATTTATTAGAAAAAAGAAAATTACTGTGTAAACAATTTGGAATTGCTTTTCTTGTTTGCATAAATGAAAAAGAATATGACATTTACCAAAATCAACAAAGTTCCTTTTGGTCATTACCATAGGATAGTCAAAATGTTTTAATTTTTCTGACATATTTATCCTTTTTCTTTCTGTTGGCAGCTTGATGAGTTCATCATTCCCCTTCTCCAAGGAAATATCCTTAAGTGATTAATGTCTTATGTTAATTATACAACACAGACCAGTCCCTCTCCTCCCACTCACTCTCTTTATCTCTGTTCATTTGTTATGTATATTGGAGGAGATTAAAAGATTGAACTGCATCGACGCATTCCTATCAAAATGTTCTTTCTTTTGTTTTTCATTTAACCAAGATTCACGCTTTGGAGCTGCACAGCTAAAACTGAATGACAAACCTGAAACTATCACATTAGTTTCAAGAAGGTGTACTCGGCGTCTAGGTACCGTGTTTTAGGCTTTACTTGAAAACTGAGTTATCCATATGGAAACATGTGAGCATTAAAATTTATGTTGTATAACATGGTGTATGGTGGTTTAGGAACCAGAATGTGGAGGAGAGGAGCTAACCTTGAAGGAGATGCTGCTAATTTTATTGAAACTGAGCAGCTGCTGGAGGTTGAAGGTTTCAGGTCCTCATTTTTGCAGGTATGCTTTATGTATCTCATAGTTCAGAATACAACATAAAGATTCCTGAATAGTGGCATCGACTCAGCACAGTAATTTATTTCTCAGTCCGCAAAATACTTGTTTCCTGAATGCAACATAAAAATTCCTGAATTCAAAAGATGGAGAAGCATGAATATATTTCTTTTGATATTCTATATTTGTAATTTAATTCACTTTCTGATAATCTATTGAAACCAACTGGTACATTTTAAAATATTTCTGTCCTTTGCAAATAAATTTAGATTCAAATTAAAGATTCATGTTGTGTGTTTGCACTAGTACATCTACCTCATATTCTCAAAGACCGACTAAAGTATCATGACTTTTATGTAATCACTTTTTCCCCAAGTACATTGTTTATCCTACCAACTTGTAGGAGCACATAACTTATTTTATTGTATGGTTCCTTCTTCTATCTTTTCAGATTCGAGGCTCAATTCCTCTTCTTTGGGAACAGATTGTTGATTTGAGCTATAAACCACGCCTTAGAATCATTGAACATGAGCAAACAGTAAGTTTCTTTGCCAAAGGATACTTGCTCCCTTTTCTCTATGAATTGTTTAGTTTACAATTGATGCCTGTGTGTGGTCATTCTCCTCCAGTCAAAAGTAGTGGAACGTCATTTCCTTGATCTTCTCCAACGATATGGGGACACTATTGCAGTTGACTTAACTGATAAAGTAAGGCATTCGCCCATGAGTTTTTTATTGCAACACAAAAATTTTGGCCAACTACAAAGTCTTTTACAAGTCATAGTTTGGCCGCTAGATAGGAGCAATATACTCTTTTTTGAATGCTTTTTAAGATGCATGGTAGTGTTTATCTAAAAGTTGCGATAAACACACAATGCTACATTGTTTAGTAGATTCAAAATATAGAAAGATCTCCTTATCACTTTATTTCTATATTCCAGCATGGTGATGAAGGGAAATTAGGCTTAGCATATGCTGCGGAAGTGCAAAAGCTTCCAAATGTGAGGTGACATTTCACTCTTCTATTTATATTAAAATATTTTTTTCTGTGATTAATACTATATAATTTGTTTCAAGATTTAAGATTATTTGTACAGAAATATGTCTTCACCTTTACTTTGTAAGGGTTAATGGTTTCCATCAATGGTTTCAGACATAAGGTGGTTGCAGAGCATTAAATTTTTTCAATTGACTCCCATTTGAGAATATATAGTTTGATTTTATCATCAACGTTTTGTCCGTTAGTCTGAATGTGCCTATTTATTTTCCTTTTCAGGTGGTTTAACTTTTGTCGCAAGTTTAAATGTCAAAATTGATCATGCTTGTGGACAAAATTAGTTAGGAAATGCTGAATTATTACTTACTAGGATGTTTTTTTGAAAAAAAAATTATTATTATGTGATGCATGAAGTTGTAATAGGGCCTCCTAGTGATAAAATGGGATATTACAGATGGCATGCCTTGATATGTGGGTTGCATTGTTTGTGTGCATAGAATATCTTATTTAGGCACATGGGGTTCATAGTTGAGCTAAATCAGAGACCCCCAACCTTCTTTTTATTTTTCTTCACCCCATGGCCTAGCTTTCCTTTTCCTTCAAATATCTGAGTCACTAGCCAAGGCAAAATTTGATTCCAATTTGCTAGTAGAATGTTGAGGAGCCTTATCTGCTATCTTGTCTTGCACTTTTAAGTTTTTTTTTCTGAAAATTTGACTGTTCTAGACTAGAGGGGAGGAAAAGTGTCACCTTGTGTTCTCAAAATAAGCGTTTTCGAAAAAAAGAAAATAAATTTCTAGATATAGAAGTGAATAGAACTTCTACTATAAGGTCTCAAGAGGTTTATAACATTTAAAGTTATTTTTTTAATTTTTCTTTTATGTAAAAGGTAAGGGCCCATCACTATCACTTCTGCTGTCTGTTTTTTTTTTCAAAAACAAAGAACAAGATTTTGAAAGCCAGAAATTATGGTTTTTAGAATTTTTTTCGAAATATTTGCTAATAAGTATAAAAAAGAAAAAAAACGGAATTTTGGAATTGAAAGTGTTTTCTGATATTTTTTTTTTTGGAAATTTCAAAACAAGAGCAAAAAAAAGAAAGAAAAGAAAACTGGCGATACCAAATGTCCCCTAAGTTGATGTGAATGCTTGTGAAGCTCGATTGCCTTATTCATTTTGAATGTGTTGTGCTACCCATTCATCATGACTTGTTGCTTTTCTCTCAAATGCTGGAGGTTTTGTGGCGTCAGTTATGTGGTTTGTTAGTGTAGCACAATTACTTCCCTGCAGAACTCACAGTTGTAGAAGAAACTTAATGTTTTTCTTGTGTTCTTCACAGATTTGTGTCTTTTGACTTTCACCATGTTTGTGGCAGCTCAAACTTTGACAACCTACATATTTTATATGATCAGATATCAGAGGATTTTAAGAATCAAGGGTAATAAAAGATAATGAATGGCGTATATATAAACTTATTAAAAAGTAGTGTGCCATGACTTGCATGGTAGCTCTGTGTAATACTGCTTTTAATCATTGCTCTTCCAGCTGAGCAGATACTTTATCCTAGACCCAGATGGAAATATACTAGAAGAGCAGAAAGGCATTATTAGATCTAATTGCATTGATTGTCTTGATAGAACAAATGTTACCCAGGTCGGTGTACATCTATTCAGTATGCGGAATTCTTGTTTTATTGTTAATATAATTGTTCCCTGTTAATTAATATGTTTATCTGAGATGTGCTTTATTATTTACCCAAGTTACTTCCATCTTATGTTTCAACAGAGTTATATGGCTCAGAAATCTTTAAATTTACAACTGCAAAGGATTGGAGTACTTGCTTCTAATGAGTGCATTTCTATGTTTAGTGAAGACTTTGGAAAGTTCAGAACGTGTATGTAATTTCAGTATATTTCTTCAATCTCCAATGATGGACTGGTGTTCTTGTGTAATAGTTTTGTTTTCTTGCCTTGGAACCATTATTAGTGTGGGCTGAGCAAGGAGATGAGATAAGCCTTGAATATGCTGGAACTCATGCTCTGAAAGGTGACCTGGTTAGGTAAGCATAAATCAAAATTTAAAATATATACTTAAACATAAATCAAAATCTATGTTTTTATATGTAATTTGGTCGATGCATATCTTATTTCTTATGCATTTTGGGCATACTGTGCAATACTATAGATATGGAAAACAGACCCTAGGCGGAGCAATCAAAGATGGCATGAGTGCTGTTTCCAGATATTATTTGAATAACTTCCAAGATGGAGTTAGGCAGGCAAGCTGCTGCTTTATGTTTTCAGTTTTTAATTTTGTTATCCACTCAGAGAGTCAAAGTTTTGGCTACATTGTTGAAATCTTGAAAGTTGTCCATTTTTCAGGACGCCTTGGATCTTATAAGTGGCCACTACACCATCAACAGAAATGGTCCTTCACCATTCCAGCTTAATGGATTTGAATCATTTTTTGTATGTATATAATTCTGTTTGTTAACTCATGTTAGTAAGCATCAATATGTTCAAAATAATTTTGGATTTTGGGGGTAGATGTCTTTTCAATATTGTTTCTCTGTGTTATGGGATGGGAAGCGAAGGACTTGGAATTCTCATCCTTCATCTATTTTCCCGTATAAAAGTTACAAGCATGTGAAGTTAATTGGTTTGCTTATGCTGTTATTAGAACTAAACATAATTGGACTTTAGTTTTTTCACCCCAAATGATGGTTCTGATTGACGAAACAAAATGTTGCAGTATCTTCCAGTCGCATCGGCTTTGCTAATCGGAGGCTTGACATTGACAACCGTTACTGTTCAGCAAGGTATTATCCTGTTACACATTTTGTTGTTCCTAATTTTTTTCGTTCCGGTTAAATGTCTTCCCGGAAGAATTAATATTTCAGTGCAATCCCATCTGTTCCACAGCTGGGCGACATGCGCAACAATATTTGTCTACTGTGCTTTGGGCTGGAGTGACTGCTGGAGTAATGGCGGTTGTTAAAGCAAATGGAAGGCAATTCTGTTCTAGGCCTCGCTTGTGTGGCCTTCTTTAACTTATTTTCAAGTTCTTTTTTTTTTTCTTGCCTTTCCACTCGAGACTTTGTACAAAATGTATCATCATCTTGTAACTTATTAGAAATATTGCTCATAATTCTTCGAGGAAAATTATTGTGATAATGGTCCATTGATTTTTATTTGGAAGAGTATCTTTGAACTTTACTATGGAAACAAACAATAATGTAAAATTGGACTTTTTGGACAGGAGTCGATACATGCATAGTCTCATATAAGAGTTGTAATCAATATGAAATTTTCTTTCAAAAAAAAAAAATCGATTTGGATTTTCATATGCAAACTCTCCCATTTTCGAATTGAAAAGAAAAAAATAGTATTTGAACTGGAGTTGATTAGTTTCACTCTTTTCAACCTTTGAATGTGTTTTTACTATTACTTATAATTTTTATAATCCGCGATACAAAACTCCTTACATGAAAAAATTTACAAAATTACTGTACATTTTATGTTAATGAAGTAAACATATAATACCTTGATTTATTAGAATAATTTTCATTTACTTATTTTTTAAAAGAAAGGATTTAATTGAGCTGAAAAGCATAAGTTGTGAAAAAAAGATTTATTATAATAATTTTCATTCCCTTACTAGTAAAAGGAAAAGGATGCAATTGAGCTGAAAAAATCATAAGTTGTGAAAAAAAAAATAGAATTAAGAGTTCTATATTATAGATTTAGTTATCAAAATAAAGTTTACTTCTAAAGAATGCTTTGGAGTTGCTGGTTTTAAGAATTGAATCGCACCAATCGATTCAATCGGTTTGACCAGGATACAAAACCTTATCGAGTTCGTTTCATATTATAAAAACAGAATTATGATTTGATCATATTAAACTGGGTAAAACCATAAAAACTGAAAAAATAGTTGAACCGGCCAGTTTGAGATAACCAACCAGTTTGATATAATATCCTGTTTTTTTTCGGAAGAAGGGTTAAATTGGTACACCAACTTGTGACACGGGGTCAAATTAAGGAAAGTTGAGCAAAATCAGCAATTTAGTCTCCAACTTCTATTTAACTGGTCAAATAGGTGCAAAATATTAATTATTAATTTTTAAAAATTCATAAAAAATTCATTTTAATATATTTTCACCTAATTTTTTTAAATGTTAGTTTTAAAAAATCAATTTATATTCTAAGACATTTTTGAAAATTTTTGATCGACATTCTTTTTCTGATTTTTTAACCTAAAAAATTTTAAAAATCATAAAAATAGATGAAAATGGTACCTTTTTTGTGTAAAAATCTTAAAATATATGTTAAATTTATTAGAATAGTCATTAGTGGATTTTAGTTAACTTATTTTTTTAATTTATCAAATAGTAGATCAATAGTATAATTTTCAATTAATCTTTTTATTACAAATTAGCTGTGTAAAACTAATCAAATTCTATCATTAACTATTGAAATATCTATAACATATTTTCTTATATCGTTACAAAAAAATCATGCAATTTTCATATGTTTTATATTTTTTTGATTTATTTAATTATTTTCATTAAAAAATTAAAAAAAATTATTGGTCAAAATTGTTATTTTTCTTAATTTTTTTAAAATTTGAATTCAATATTTTGTAACTCACATATAAAATATTGGATGAAATTTTGTCAAAATGAATTTTTTTTATAAATTTTTGAAAAATGATAATTAACATTATGCACCTTTCTGATCTGTTAAATAGAAGTTGGAGACTAAATTACTAATTTTACCCAATTTTTCTTAATTTAGCTCTGCGTCACAAGTTGATGTGCCAATTTAACCATTCTTCCTCTTTTTTTCTCTTCCACTGCTGATTTTCTTGTTAATCTCTACATCTTTTTTTTTTCTTTCTTCATATTTAAGTCATCTCGTAATCTTCTGAGTCTCTTTTCTCTTTGGTTTGAAAAAGATTTTTAACTTTTAAGCTGCAAATCTCTTTTTTTTTTTTTTTTTTGAGGGGATTTTAAGCTGCAAATCACCATAAACAAAAGTAAGATCTAAATTTGTCAATTGCTTGTAACAATAAAGAATGATCATGGATTTTATTGGATTTTGTTCTTGTTCTTTTTTTTTCCCCTTAGTTTGATTAGAAACTGATTCAATTTTGTTCCTTTAAGGCCAACTCTAATCCATAACATCAAAATGGTGTCAACTTTACACTAAAATAGTATTGCTATAGTGTAATCTATTCTAACCATCTACTCTATATTTCAC
>CANYLF013167500.1:0-10093 GCA_948193215.1 Bocquillonia castaneifolia
GATCTAAAGCGTACAAAGCATTCAAAGTTCACACCCAAAAGCTTGGGCCGATCTCCAATCCGTGGCGCACTTCGTCGCTAGCCACGGTACGATTCTCTCATCCCGTGTGTGAAATATTAAAGCGGGCGCGGCTCTTCACGAGCGCGGTTTGCAAGAGTCCTTCAAAACTAGTTTGGTTGAAAACCTACACACTTAGAAACTTTGTTAGACAAAGACAAAGGGTTGTTAAACTCAAAATAAGATGGATTGATGCCACTAAAGCCAACAATGTGTAATGAATTTATTATCAGATTTTATAATAAAAATATTTGGGTATTATAATTATTACTTTTTTTTATTATCGATTGTAGTAAGATTTTGGTAATTTATATAACCACAAATTTTTATTTATATATATGTAAAGTTCATAGAGACTTACATTACTCAAAACTTGTAAGATTTTATTATAAGGATTAAGAAAAAAAATTTATACATATAAAAAAAATTTCATATTAAACAAAGAGGTGTGACAGTTTTAAAATTTTTATTTAGTCTACCTCGTGCTTGGTTGGTAGAGGTGTGCCAGTAGAACCTCTCTAAATTAATATGATCCGCGGAATAAAAAAGATATTAAATAATAGAGGTAATTAAATTATAGAACATTCATTTAAAATAGTCATATAATTTATTATATATTTTTATGTACTTTGTATAATTAACATGAAGAAAAGAAGACATTTTTATGAATGAAGGAAATTTTTTTGTATATTTTACTAAAATATTTAATTTCTTATAAATTATAAAATATTTTCTAAATATATAGATGTTAAGATATAAATAACTATTAAAAAATACACAATGTACATGAGGTTTATATAGGGCGGTGATTCTATAAATTAATATTTACATGTAGGTATCTAATATTTTTCATTAAATAATAGATAATAAAATTATTAAATTATACACATTCCATGCAGTCGGTTGATTGATTTTTCATTAAATAATAGAGATTATTAATTTATAGAGTATTATTTTAGGGAGGTTCAATTGTAGTAGCAATTAACACTGCAAATAATGTTTATCTTGCATAACTTATTGCTTTTTTACAGTATTAAAAATTAAGAAAACAATAATTTAATTTGACTAAGTTACACTCATAAAAGCTTAATAAAATAGCAATAATAAAAAATAAATATAAATAAATTATGTAAATAATTTTAAAAAAGAATAATTGATATTCAAAATTAACAAAAAAAAAAGGTAATCAATATAATATGATAAAGTATAAGAAAAAAATTCATATCCATTATATTTTCATTGAATTAACAAATGGTTTGAATAATTAAAATATTGATGGAAGGAACTTTTAAGTATAATTAATTTTAAATATAATAATGTTATACGAATGAAATTGATTTAAATGTAGAAGGATGAAATGATAATTTTAAACTTTTAAAAAGTTTTAAAAATCGTGATTGTTAAATATTTTTATCGTGTTTAAAGTGATTTTCAATAATAATCCAATTTGATTTGAAATCAATCTATCTCTAATCACTTATCTTTTAAACATAGTATTCTCTTGTTAAAAAAAGAAAAGAGTAATCTCTGTAATAGAGTAAACACCAAGGTAACTAATTACCAAAAAACTTTTTGTATGTTGAAATATTGGACCTTTTTTTGAAGTTGAAATATTGGACTTGAGTTACAGAAGCATAGACATCTTTTGAAAGTTGGGTTTGGGTCGACATCAAATGGATCTGTATCCACACAGAAAGCACCAAGTTGAAAGGAAAAAAGAAACGGAAAACATAAAAATGCTTTTACATTTTAACAAATTTCAGGTTCATCCGTCACTCTCCTCCAACTTAAAATACAAATTTCAGATTCCCCAAATAGTTATTTTTTTCGATGTTCGAAAAGGAAATTGCTAATGTCTTATGCAAAGGTGAAAAAGAACTAATGGGACAAAAGCTTGCCATTAGTGACAATTTTACAAATAAAAGGTACAAAGTATGTCTAGGCACAAAAATGCATACTATAGAAACAGGAAATTTGTATTAACATTATGAAAAATATGCCCCAAAAATCCTGGGAAGAACATATGAATATGTTAGACCTTTGTACTAAGTGTACTTTATATGGACCTGTGACTGTAAGAACAAAAAGAAAGCTATTTTTCTGTACAGGATCTCTAATAATTGGTATCACTAAATTCTAAAACCAATAAACAAAAAAATAACCTTCAAAAGCAAGGCCCCCTTCTTGTTTCCTATTTAACTTTTTTTGTTTTCTTCTTTTAATTTTTATGAAGATCAATTTTAGAAATCTTCCTGTAATGGTGCATACTTTGATCCTCCAATTGATGAAGTAGCAATACCTTGGAGCAGGTTGATTACTTCACTAGTATCATCTAAATAGTATTTTGCCATGCTTGGCTTTTGACCAACTGTGCATGCAAACACTTCTTCTATAGGAGGCATTGATGGATTATTAACATGACTTGCTATGCTCTCAAACATATCTTCATCGGATCGGTCGTCGCCGATACACAGCAGAAAATCCGGCAACTTCCCATTACTTTGCATTGTCGAAATTAGCTTTTGCACAACTAGACCTTTGCTAATTCCCTGAACGTAAACCCAAAAGGAACTATAAGTTCAATTGGACTAAAATTTTCAAGTATTATAGTTCAAGTAGCTGCATAAAGCATGCATACCTGTGGTTTGACTTCAACAATGTATTGGCCTCTTTTAACAACAACAGGCTCATTAGCAAGAACACTCTCGAGATGATAAAGAAGCTCTTTAGCCTGGCTTGAACCGAAATGAGAATCGGCTTCTTCGTAGTGCCATACAAGTGCACTTTCTTTGTGCTCTATAAAGGAGCCATCAGTAGCCTCAGTGTACAGCTTCATTACAGGTTCAGCAATCTTTTTCCAGCCGTAACCAGTCACTATTGAGCAGGTGTCCCAAGGAGCATCCCTTGTCCACCTAAGGTAACAAACTATGAGATTTGTCAAGTAACAAAACACATAAAAACCAAACTTATGAAATCAAATCAGTACATTTGATTAAAAGACATCAGTCACCTTGTAAAGAAACCATGTTCCGCTGAAATTCCCAATTTTTCACATGGAGAGAACCAGTTGCTTAGAGGGTCTTTTCCTCTGCCACTCACAATGAAAACAACATTCTTGGGATCGCTACACAAGCAATTCAGGATCGAAATGACATCACTTCCCGGTGCTTTCTCTATAGAACTCTGGCTTTGCATAGTTCCATCGTAGTCAAGAAGGATCAACCTGCTATTCGTCTTGTTATAAGCACTGACAATTGGTTCCATTGCTAGCTTCCTGAAGTTTGGTCCCAATGCTACAATTCTGAATCCTAAACCTAATCCAACACCCCAATACCTTTTCGAATAATGATCTCTGCAAGCTCTCTCAAGATCTTGATCAAAACTTCTTCCCCAGTAAGCAATATCATGAGAGCTAATGTATTTATAATGCTTCTCATGTCTCAAACGCTTCTCTTCTGTTTTCATTTTGATAGCTTGAAACATTGCATCAGCTACATCATCCACATTCCAAGGATTTACACGAATTGCCCCGCTAAGAGAAGGCGAACAACCGATGAATTCAGAGACAATTAGAACACTATTCCTCGGATTCGATTTCACATCAATACCCAATGCCCTGTCTAAAACAGGGCTCCCCTGTCGACAAACAGTGTACTTATAAGAAACCAAATTCATTCCATCTCTTACAGCATTAACCACACAGCATTCTGCTATTGCATAGTATGCTGCTTTCTCTTCAGTAGTAACCTGACGATCGTTAATATAATCAATAGGCTCATAATCTTCTGTACCATACAATTGATTTATCCGCTTTAGAATAAGGTTAGCCTCATTTTCTACCTCTTGCACATCTATGCCTTGACTTCTTGCAGGATTTACAATCTGGACCAATACCAATTTCCCTCTCAAGGATTCATGTTGCTCCAAAAGCCTACACATTGCTAAAAACTTCAAACCAATACCCTTGAAGATATCTAAATCATCCACACCAACCATCACAATTTTCCCTTCATATTTCTTCTTCAATTCTCTAGCCAAATTAGCTGTTTTCTCCGTATTCAAAATAGATTCAAATTGCCCCATGTGCATCCCAGCAGGCAATATCTTAACAGTAACAGTCCTGCCAAAGTAATCTAATCCCAGATATCCCCTTTTAGACTCATAATTAAGACCCAAAATCCTACTGCAACATGACAAGAAATGCCTTGCATAATCGAAAGTATGAAACCCAACAAGATCACAGTTCAAGAAACCTCTCAAAATCTGTTCACGTACGGGAATTGTTTTGTAAATTTCAGATGATGGAAAAGGACTGTGTAAGAAAAAACCAAGTTTAATCCTATGATGTCTTTTCCTCAACATAGTAGGCAAAACCATGAGATGATAATCATGAATCCAGACAAAATCATCATCACGGTTCAGAACCTCCATAACTTTATCAGAAAAAACCTTATTAACAGAAACATAAGCCAACCATTGTGATCTATCGAAACGTGCACCATGACTCGATGAAATAGGCAACATGTAATGAAACAATGGCCAAAGATAATGCTTACAAAAGCCATGATAAAAATTTTCATGCAAATCACGACTCAAGAAGACAGGTACACATTTAAATTTATCAACTAAAAACTGGGAAATCTCTTCTTGATCTTTAGGTTCAATATAACAACTTAACGTACCAACATAGTAAACATCTGTGTCTTGAGGGAAGCCATCTTTAAGCTGGAAGCGAAGATCATCTTTATCGAAATCAAAGCACCATTTATTAGTCTCTTTGTTCAGTCTTGAAATGATGGGAAGTTGGTTCGATACAATAACACGACGTTCATTGGAAACCGAAGGCAACATCTCATCGTCGTTGTCGTCGTGATCGAAGTCGGAAATGGCTCCGGCGACGTTCATGAGACGTGGAATACGTACCCGGAAGTCATCAACTGAGATTAAGCTTAGATTTTCCATGCAAGACTTTGGTAACATAATTGAAGAAGAATTCAAGAAGATGATTAACAAAGAAACATGAAACAAAAAAGATTCAAGAAAATACAGAGGAACAAAAGAAGAAGGGCTACAGGTAAGAGATATTTTATTATATATATAATGGGGTTGTTTTTAAGAGATAATATAGGAAAGAATAAGGAGAATCAAAGCTTCCATAAAAGAATAGAGAAGGGTAAAGAAAAACGCTTGTATAAGAAAATTATTATAAGCAGGATAAGAACCAAAAAAAACTCAAAAGAAAGAGAGAGAGAGAGGGACCCCATCCAGGATTTTATACATGTGTGAAACAATGGACGGGCCAGATTTTAATTTAATATTTTGCGTCATTAGTGATGAAGTTTCATAGTACTTCATCTTATTATGTAACAGTGCTCACTATTGTAAACTTACCGGTAATTGCAGGTTTCTGGTTTTGACCATCAGTATTTCATATGCCAATTTTTTTTATATAATAATACCAGTAGTAAATTACATTAGTATTAAATTATTGTTATTTTATTAGTTAAATTTAATGATGTGATTATTTTTATGGGACAATTCAGTGATTCAAATTAAAAGTTTTGACTGGGGAATTATAAAGTTCAAAAAGGAATGTCAACTTGGCCACGAAATTATAAGAGGCAAAATGTTTATAAAACAAGAAATTATCCTAATTGATAAAAATCCATCCATGAAAAAGGATATAATCAAAAACTTTACTGTATAAACAAGAAGAAGTTATCGTCTATTAATAAAAGAACCCATGAACTAGGATGGGATCATAATAATATAATTATAATGATGCTGATTTTTCGAGGGGCTTTACTTAAAAGGAAAATAAGATTAAGCAAAGAATCATTAGGAATAAGAATTAAAATAGTAGTGTTTTTTCGTGTATACTGTGCATGAAAAAAGAAAAAAGGAATTTGTAAAAAATATTACCATTAATTAATTAATATTAATAGTAGCAAATATTATGAACACTGTACAGGCTAAGGGTTACAGCTGTAACAGGACTACTCGGTCATAAATTGCTGGAACTAGAATTGGATAGATACGCTTGTCGTGTATAGAGATAAGCAACAAGTCTATTTTATTTTAATTTAATTGTTACTTTTAGTGTATTTTTTATTTATGGATCAAATTTATTTAAGCTACTAGGGCTCTAAATGAATTAAATTGTTCATGAGCAGCTTGGTGTTCAGCTCATTAGTGAGCTCAATTCAAACTTGTTTTTAAATTAAACGAGTCAAGCCCAAACTTAATTTTTTATTCTTTTAGTTAAACGAGCTAAACTTAAACATTGTGATGTTCAGCTTGTTTATGTTCATGAACGGCTCAATTAGGAGTTGATGAGTATGTTCATCTAATATATTTACATTTATTAATAAATTATTGAAATTAAATTAATAATATTTTTAATTTATATATGTATTTTATAAGTAAAAAAAATATCAATAAATATATAAATCATAAATATTTTTAATTATTAAAAAAGTCATTATTATACTTATAATCATGAATTTCATATTTAAATTTTAATTTATATATTTTATATCATGACTATTATTTTTTAAGAATAATTTAATGATAAAGAATTTTAAATTAGTATTTATAAAATAAAAAGTCAAAATCGATAAAAGGTTGATTAGCATCATGACACTACATGAACACAATAGTACTGGGTTCGAGCTCAGCTCGTTTATTAAATAAATTTAAAATTTAAGTTTGAGCTCGAGCTCGAGCTCAATTCATTTGGTAAATAAACCGAATCCCAATATTTTAAAGCTCGGCTCAGCTCTAGTCGATTACGAATCTTTAAATTAATAAGATAAAATAGTAATCTTAAATTTTTTAAAAATTAAAAAAATTGTGACCGTTAAATATTTTTATATTAAAAAACCGTATTTAAAAATGATTTCCCTTATCTAATCTTGCTGTAATAAGAATCCCAAGGAGCGTTTGATGTACTTAAAAATAGAAAGAAATCGAATTGATTGATTGATGCTTGCTTCTTCCCGGATACCAACTCTTTTTTTATTTAAATCAATTTAATACCTAGTTACTACTCTCTTTTATTTTGAATAGAGTTATTATTATTGTTATTATTATTATCATCATCATCAAATTTGGTAAGAGAAGATGGAAGTAGCCACGTGGAGTTATTGCAAAAAATGAGAAGATAACGTGGCGTGTCTAAGTGGTGGAAAAGGGAGGGGTCACGGATGATGATGATGTGGCTGATACGCGTATCTCACGGCTCTCAGTAACCCATCATCACTCGCCACGTTGACTCACCAACTCTGACTTTTTACTTTTCGCTATTCATTTGCCCCAACTACCATTTTACAACTCCAACTGTATTTTTTTAGGGTTTCCATTCATGAATTTCTTTCTTTTTTTTTTCTTTATCACCCCCACAAATTACTTTGTTTGTCCATTCAAATAGAAAAAAAAAGTCGAATTACACATTATTTTTAAAAATTATAATAAATATAATAATTATTAACTTTTGTATCCCTTTTCTTTATTCCATTAAATACTCTACATTTTTTTAAAATTGTCTTTTTGAAAATATAAATTATTAAAAATAAAGATGGAATTCATCAAAAAAAAAAGATGGAAAAGGTTTTATTAAAAAAAAGACACAAATAAAAAAAACTAATCAATCAGAATGAAACAATAAAAAAAATACAACTCTTGTCAACTACTTTAAATAAGAGTACATCCTTAAAAAATATAATTTCCAAAAAGAGAAAGTTACTCATTTCGTTTTAAATTAATTGTCCTTTCAAATAAGAGTACATCCTTAAAAATGGTTTTAGAATTATTAATTTTATAAAATGTCACTATATTGATTAATTTATCCCTCCTATTACAATTAATATTATAGTTTATCCCTCATATGACAATTAATACTCCCTCCATTCCACAATAACTGTCGTTTTAGAGTCTTTTTTTTATCCCAAACTATCTGTCGCTTACAAAAATCAATGAAGTATTAATGATACTTTTTTCAAGTTTACCCTTATCAACACTATAAATTACAGCTATTATAAGTAATTAATGAAGAGTGGGGTAAAGGGTAGTTTAGTCAATAAGGATATATTTACCCAAAATCTAGATGATTTAATGATTATCTTTAATATGTGTGCACAAACCTTAAAAAACAGATATTTTTAAACAGAGGAAGTATTATAGGATTTGGAAAATGAAATGCAAATTTCTAACGATAATAAATGTAAAATAATTGAAGGTAAATATTTTATATTTTTAAAAATATATTATAAAGAATAAAAAATTATTCTATATGTTTTTTAAATGGATAAATATTTCAAAAGAATTTAAATTATTTTTACTAATTATTAATTGTAAATAAAATTAGTAAAAAGAATTTAAACTTTTTTTATTGATGAAGAAATAAGAAAGGCTTATCTTAAGCATGGAAGGCACTTTCCAAGTGTGATCACTTTCTCTTTAGCTAGACGGATTTCCGAGCTCGTTTGTTATTAAATTTTATTAAATAATTATTTGTATATATTTTATATTTTTTTTGCTTCTCTTTAAAAATATAATAACATTAAAAATATTAATTTAATAACCTATAAAATTAATTTATAAATCTAAAGATTTTAACTTTCATTTGATCTGCTTTCCCTTGATTATAAATAAAATATAATTATTTTAGTTTTTATTTAGAATTGATTATTCTAAGTTTACTTAATGTTAAATTTTAAAAATTTATAAAATTAATTTATAAGTCTAAAAATTTTAACTATTACTTAATCCGGCTTCCACTTAATTATAAATAAAATATAAATTTTATATTTTTAAATAGAATTGAACCAATAAAAATAATTTTTGATATAAATAATGTAATTATAATTATAATATTATTTTAAAATTTATAATCAATATTTTATATTCAAATAACTATATATAAAATGTGTTTATTTTTTAGGTTTTGTAAAAAAAAAAATTCGCATTTTTAATTGTATTCAATGAATATAGTATTATTTATTTTTTTAATTTTCTGATAAAGTCTTTTGATAAGTTTATATATTTAATTTTTAAATAAATAAAGGATTATTTATTTAGCACAATTTTCTATGTAGTCATTTAATTAAATTTATATTTCTTAACTATTCAATGAATATAGTCTTATTTATTTATTTATTTATTTATATTAGTTATATATAATAGTTTTAATGAAAAATATATGAAAATTAATTTGAACCAATCATAAGACAAATAAATAAAAATAAAATATTTAAAAATTTAGAAAATCTCATAAAATTACAAAAATAGAAAGTAACTCAAACAAAGCCTATGTTTTCACTTTATTATATATATATATATTCTGATTGATTTGAATTTCTTTGAATATAAATAGTGAAAATAAATCATGCATTTTTTTTTGTAAAGTGCATGCTTGAATTCAGTCACCTTAAATGTGAAAATAACAAAAAAAATTTAAGAAATAAATTTACAATTAATTAAGCTTCAAATTTTTTTAACAATTAATTACTTTTAATCAAACTCTAATACAGAGTTTCTACCATTTGTTAACGATGCCATCAAAAATCACATACAAATCGCTTTCTTAAATTCCAAATATATATATATATGTATATATATATTTATATTGTTGGTGCACTATTTTATATTTTGAAAAAGTGTACAAGAGGGCTAAATTAAGGAAGACCAAATATAAATTCTAGGAGCTCTAATGTGCCAAAGAAGAGGTAAGGAATTCCAAGAATGATAATTGCCTTAGAAGTGGAGATCATGGGAGAGCGCAACTGCCACCATATGGTAAAAATAGTGGGGAGTTACACATAAAGTAAAAAGTGGTAAGCTACTCCTAAAAAGTAGGAACTCCAATCTGCCAAAAGTGAAAAGTAGGAAGACACAAAAGTGAAAAACGTGGAACTCCATTTTGAAAAAAGTAAAAAGTAGAAACTCCAAAAAGTAAAAAGGAGAAGCATCTGACACAAAAGCAAAAAGGAGGAGCACCATCTTAGCAAAAAGTAAAAGGAGGGACTCCAAAAAGGGA
>CANYLF013167669.1:0-13233 GCA_948193215.1 Bocquillonia castaneifolia
TATGTTTTCATTTCATGATTCACCTTTTCTTTATCATCTTTTTTGAATCATAATCATGCACTGAGGTTTGAGGATGCCTTAGTTGCAAGCAAAGTAAAAGATACTAGCTAGAAGATCTTCATCCATAGAAAAATTATACAAAAAATAAAAATAAAAAATCACAACACTTTTCTTGATTTCAGTTTGATTGAATTGCTTTTTGTTCTATGAACTGAACTTATTATTTCATGAGTATATTATACAAGTACAGGCATATATCTGATCTTGTTTATGATCTATTCTAAGAAGCACTTGCATTTAATTATTAAGGTAATATGTTTCTATATCATATGATTTTTCCTTCTTCTTCATCTCGTGATATTTGTGCTTTAGATCCTACTAATATGGTCATGCTTCATTCTTTAGAATCATGGATTTTTTTTCTTATGGGATTAATAATCTTGCATTATGTTTTGATGCATATTAATTATCTTCTGCATTTAATTATTGTTTTATAAATGTTAAGAAGTAAATATGCACTGATCATAAGCCTGTGTTAGTAATCTAGACAATATGCTAGGAAAATGACTAGCTTAGTCTGATTATCATGTACAAGGTGGTGCCATCTTGCATATGATGTTCTACAATAATTAATTTTGTCATCTAATAATATATATGATTCCTCCTTTCATGTTTCGCAAAGTAAAGCTATCAAATTTTGATTCCCTATTCCATTCACAATCCACTTTTCTGAGTGGAGAAAACGCTTTTTTAATTTGTTTAGAAACTTCATTCATTTATATCATGTGTGAGAAATCAAGAATTTTTAGTTTTATTTCTAATTAGAGCCACTCATATGATCTTAAATCCTACACTCAGTTAATTCATGTATGTGTATTTTCTTCTTCTCTTATTTTTATTTTTCCCAACTGTTTGTTTCTTAAACTATAACATTATCAATCTCCTTTAAACATACAAACTATATCAGATTTCCTTCCAATTGGGCTAAATAAAAATGTATTTTTGTTGATAAAGATTTTTGAATGAAAATAATCGATAAAAACATTTCAAAACATGCTCACTTTGAATTTTCAGAAGCTTTTATTTCTGCTCAAGTATATGAATTTCCTTGATAGTAGATAAATATCGCAGCTACTTATTTCTTTAAAATTTCCCCTCTTAAATTTAAAATCGTATTGCTCTTACATTCTGTTCTAGCTTTTGGCTTTCCAAAAAATAAGAGAAAAACCACAAGTAAAATACTATCTTATCAAAACTTTGGCATGCATTGCAAATCATTAATTTTTTCCTGCAGTTACCAATATATAACCCTTTTTTCATCAAGTGTCATTCAAAATATATATTGTTTTAGATCTCCGATGCTTGTTTTTAACCGGAAATACTCTTCGTATCTTCAACTAGCTATTTTATTAATGGGTGTCGATTAATATTTTAATATGTATGTACAAATTCATAAGCATGTGTATGTTTACGAGGAATTGCATATTGTTTTTACTCCAAAGAAGAATAACATTAAGTTTTCTTTTCATAAAGAAAGACAATTTGTTTCTTGTTTATTCTTCAGTTATTGAAAGCACTATGGATCAAATTTTATATGCTGGTTATTCAGCAAGAGTGGTGTTTAATGCACAAGTTATATTGAATGCAATTTCATCTATATTCCTAAAGCCACATATTCATTTTAAATTGTACATTATGAAATAAAATCTCCCATTTGACTTGGTTGACGAGATTGATTTTTTTTTTCTTTCAAGTTTGTTGAATAAGAATTGTTACATAAGTGTCAAAAAGTAAAGACTAATGACATTAATTATGTATTAGTAATGATTATTAGTTTACTTGGTTTGAATGTCAAGAAATTTAACCTTTCCTTTTTAATTTGTTGGCAAAGTGCTGCAACAATGTGTTTGTGTCATTACAATACTTTTCTGGTCAACATGATGGATTCATGAGAATTGGAAACATAAATCATAGAACTTGAAACATTATACTTTAATTAGATCCATTTTAGATATTGTTGTCTTATAGAAGATAAGTTTTAGATAATGTTACAAAATCTATATATGTTGTAAAATTATTGATCGATCTTATATGTTTTACTATTAAAGCTCTTGAATCATGTGGTTTTATGATTATTTCCTGCAGGTTTTTTGCTTCCTGAGAAGAGAATGAATACCTTTTCGCATGTTCCTCCTGGTTTTAGATTCCATCCAACGGATGAAGAACTTGTTGACTACTATCTGAGAAAAAAGGTTGCTTCAAAAAGGATCGATCTGGATGTTATTAAAGATGTTGATCTTTATAAAATTGAGCCATGGGATCTTCAAGGTAGAAACGTACATATATATAATTAATTTCCAGTTAATATCTGTCGATCGATCTAATGATATGATCTATACAGGTTAATAAAATTCATTGATTAGCATTATTGTTTTGAATAGAATTGTGCAAAATAGGAACTGAAGAGCAAAATGAATGGTATTTCTTCAGCCACAAGGATAAGAAGTATCCAACAGGAACTCGAACTAATAGAGCAACAAAAGCTGGCTTCTGGAAAGCCACAGGAAGAGACAAAGCCATATATTGTAGGCATAGCTTGATTGGCATGAGAAAAACCTTAGTTTTCTACAAAGGCAGGGCTCCAAATGGACAAAAATCAGACTGGATTATGCATGAATATCGACTTGAAACCAATGAAAATGGAACTCCTCAGGCATGTATCCAATTTTCTTGTTTTTATTTTCCTTTTTTAATCTTTAATAGGAATTGAAACCACGATTTAAGCGGCATAAACAAAAACGTGCGATTAATTCAACTCGTTTTATGAAATATATGATCCTCTACTAGTTCTAACCCACTTCCCCTAAAAATTGGATCCTGTTTATTTTGACATTCTTTAATTTGATAAATTTGCTCCAAAATTTTTAGGCATTATGGAATTTAATTTCTGAGTGAGAAAAAACTCCTCTCATATGGATTTTAAATATGATAGGTAATGTTGTTAATCACAACCACTAAATTTAAAATTAATGGTTGTAATATTTTTATCTAAAACTAACGACTCACATTTCAAATTTTAAATTTTAAACTTTCATTTAGAAAAAAAATTAACTATACAATTTCTAATTAATGGTATAGATTATAAACATGAGCCCTTATGAACATGAAATTGTGCTAATCTATATGTGTGTGTATATAAATTATGCATTATGATATAAGTTTACACTTTTGACGAACTAAAATTTTAATCTTACATTTTTTTGAGTGGAACAATTTTAATCTTACATTTATTCATTAAGTAAACCAACCACCTAAACCAACCTAGTTATATACGGGTTCCTTAAATTCCAATCATCATATACTAAAAAAATGTAGGCACTGCACTAGTACCCCAAAATCGAATTCCAATCATATCTAAGAAGTTAGCTAGCCTCATTCCCTTTTTAAAAGTTATGGATTTAACAAATAAAAGAAAAATGCACACCCATAAAGCTTCTCAAATTAAATTTATAAGTCCACAAAAAAATTTATGCGGCCTTGCTAGGAGTTATAATGTTTCTTATCCTTTTATTTCTATATAAAAAAAAAAGTGTATTTGAAATATAATCACATGAGATGAAGGTAGCATTGGATGAGATAAAGCTTATAAAATGTTACTTGTTAATAAGAAAAAACTGTGATATTGCACCAGGAAGAAGGATGGGTAGTTTGCAGAGTGTTCAAGAAAAGACTGCCAACAGTGAGGAAAGTTGGCGAATATGACTCTCCATGTTGGTACGATGAACAGGTTTCATTCATGCCAGAACTCGATTCTCCAAGGCAAATTACTCAACCTTTTGCAACTTACCTTCACCGTTATCCCTGCAAGCAAGAGTTTGAATTGCAACAATACAGCATCCCTCATGATCCTTTTCTTCAGCTTCCTCAATTAGAAAGCCCTATAATTCCTCAGTCAGCTGCAAGCTCAGTCGTTGCATATTGTTACGACAGGAACAACAACAATGGAAGCACCTTGCAATCTTCAACTCTTACACATGAAGAACAAGCAGTTATTCAAACCCATCACCACAATTTGAATTCACTTTACCATAATAATAATAATAATAATAATAATAATGGTGAACAAGCTGTTGATCAAGTGACTGACTGGCGTGTACTTGATAAATTTGTTGCATCTCAGCTGAGCCATGAGGATTCTGCCACCACCAAGGAAGCCGGCAACTACCCAACAAATGCCGCCGCGGCCGCGGCATTTCACGCGGCGGAGCAGATGAATCTGCTTACTAGTGAATCGAGAAGGCATGAACTTGTGCAGGAATACGCCTCGACGTCAACATCTAGTTGCCAAATTGATCTATGGAAGTGAAAGCATATATATATATATATATAATGGTTAATTACTAGAGGATGCGTACTAATTAATTATAGGTTTTACAGTTCATTATATGATGAACACAGGTCTTAATGATGATGATCGATCCAAGAGGCTGTACATAATAAAACTAAAATGCACATGGTGTTTGCATTAGCTGCCATTATTGGACTTATTATGTCCATCGATCATATATATATATATATATATAAATATATATTGATGATGAGTAGAAGGGGATATCTACTAAATAGAGTACAAATGCAAAACGCAAATAAATTAGTACTCTCTATATGAAATTGCTGAGCGTTGTCTGGATATACTGACTCAGCTATTAAATGAATATTGAATGTATATTGCCTTCCAATTCAGATTTGGAGGTTTTTCTTATATTGTAACTTTTTTTTTCTTTTCCTATTTAGATTATAATATATACATAAATGTTCAAGCAAAGATACATTTATTGAAGCAAGGTTTTAATGTCATGCTATTTTCATGTTCCTAAAATATCATGTCTGTCTAGAAACATTTAACAGCTTGTTCTTTTTCTTTTGTTTTTTCTTTCCTTCAGAAGAATTGTGAATTTTCTTTAATTAATTAAATCTAGGAAAAGAAACTACTACAAAACGCAATAGTTGATGTAGAAATACCTCAATTGCATGCCTGCACTAAGCAAATAAAGAGTGGCTTTTATTGTTAAAAATGATCCTATATCAGCCAAGAAGATTTTTCATTTCTTTTTGTAGGCAAAAAATTTTAACCATGCAAGTTTTACAAGGCAATTTTGTTGCTGCCACAGTTGAGATTCAAGACCTGTTTTGGACTCTTAATTTTTGGTGAAAAATTGTAACCATGCAAGTTTTATAAGGCAATTTTATTGCTGCCACAGTTGAGAGTCAAGACCTGTTTTGGGCAATAAATTTTTGGCAGAAAAAAAAAACTACGGGTACACCAAATTGCAAAATAGGATATGAAAATATAAAAAAATCAAAACTATACTACCATTTTTGATATAGATGAAACCAAATTTATATATACTTGGACATTAAATGCTGAACTATAGTGGCTAAACAGTGTTTGACTTTGAGGATATTTTGCTAGCTAGGATATACAATGGCAATGGGAGTGCAAGTTTCCATTTGAATTTATTACTTTTGTATTAATTACCAATTATGCATTAGACTCTTAAAACTATTACCCTAATCGCGCGACAGAGAAATTCTTAGGTAGACTTAATTCACCATGTAGAATTGAGGACTATCTAATGCATGAATGACACATGTATCAATTCATTCATTAATTGGTGAAGATATTTTAAATATTGACTATAATCTAGCGCCACATTATGAAATTAGCTGCCTAACATTCAATTTTGAACTTTGAAACTTCGAGAAATTATCAAATGAATTCAGTTAATCATATTGAATTATAAAATGACACGTAACATAATTTATTTAAAATTTGCTAGAGTGCTTCACATTTTAATGTTAACAATAATAAATAATGGTTAACATGTAAAATTATACTACTCAATTCTTGAATAAATTGTAACATATGTCACACATTCAATGGAAATCTATATATAATTCTATGAAATGAGTTCACCTAATACTCTCTCATTGGTTTTAGGTTAAAGTTTAGAGATTTTGATATATGTACTACCTGGTAAATTTATATAATACATTTTCAGCACACTATTCAAATCAAAGCTATGAAAGTACAGTAACCAGTAATATATAATGTGCAAACAATTAAAAATGTAGGTAGCTAAATATGTACAAATTATGTGGCAGTGGCATGAATGTACCAAAAACTTAAGATAGTCATAATTAACGCAGAAGAACCTTAATTTATTTTTTATGCCATAATTCGATCAAATACATATATTATACATACCTTCAAGTAGATTCCTTCAAACGAAATGTGAATTTCCTTAATTCTCTTGTAAAAAACACATGCCAACTTCTTGGACAACCCAACGCCTATTAAATCTTGTAATCTTCAACATATACAGATAACTGAAGTAAATGGATTTACCAAATTTCAGTCACCCACCCACCCTATCAGCTGCTTAAGAACTTAAGAGACGAGAGTCAGCTAGTCAAAGAGATGTGGATGATTGAAGAGGAAGAAGAGAAGAAGAAGAAGTATTGACCGCGTTAAAGTAGATTTTGAAAAATTAATGTTTAAATAGTGATGGATCATAGGGAGGAAGGAAAGCGAATAATAAACTTTTTTTTTTTAATTTAAGAGATTTGATAGTTAATGGGTAACAAGACAAAGTAGAAAGAAAAGTAGTATGTTTTTCGGCTGTTATTGACCTGGAGGACACAAACCTCTCTTTACTTGGGTTGAAGTCATCGATCAACAATTAAAATCCCTTTAAAGCAATGGAAATTTTTTCCCAAACTAAGCGACATAATGAGTGGGCGTGCTCTCATCAACTCATCAACAAAGAGCGAGAGTGAGAAAGGTTAAAAAAAGCAAGAGGCGTTGAAAGTTATAATAATGCTTCATGCTGACCAACTTAATTTCTCAATGCACTTGCTGTCCTTTCTTCCTCTTTAGGGTTTCATGCCAATGTTTCTACATTTTTGGCCCTTTTAGTTTGCCAAGTACATATATAGATTGAGTTCTTATCTCCTTATGTAATTAATTTTAGGACAGTTAAGATCTTTTTCTTAATATGCTCTAAGCCATTTTTTAAATTTATTTGTCAATATACAACTCTCTAATATAAAATTATATATCAAAAGAGCTCTTTATCCTTTATTATACACAAATCTTTCAAAAATTAAAATAAAGGGTTCATTTGGTTTTATACATCTAAAGAGAAAAACCATTATATCTTAATAAATTTTCATGTGTGATAAATGTCTGGTTTTAATAAATGTCTGGTTTTAATAACTGATTTTTAATTTATAGGTAAATTCATGTAATACTTTTTACTTTTTATCTTTAAATTTACTATTCAAATGATAAAAAAAAGACACTACTGAAAATATATAGAGTATCCTAAAGGTCTTAAAGATATTCTAAATCCTAATAAATATGGCTTATGGCTTAGAGATAAATATAATCCAGTTCGAATCTCTGTCCCATCTTTAAAAAATAAGCCAATAAAAGCTAAAAGCTAAAACTCTTCTAAGAAAATCTTAAAGGACCCAGACCCAACTTGAAACCTTAATTTAATGAAAAGTAATAAAAATAACCCTTAACTTTATTTAAGAAAAGTTAATTTTAATTTGACATCTACAAATTCAGGAAAATTACCTATATAATTATATTAAAGGAGTATTTATGAAAATTCAATATCCTTTTTAAAGCAACAATAATAATTCGGTTATTTTAGAATTTATATAGTGATGAGAATTTTTTTTTTTTTTTTTGATATTCAAAGTGAGATAATATTTTAACAAATTTTAGTTAGTAATCTATGAATCGAACTTCCTAATCAATAATAATCGGTTCCTTTTTCTACAATTTTTAAAGCGGAAAAGAAAATTTCAAATCTTTGCCCTTAATATTCATGCATTCTCACTTGTGATAAAAGAAATCAAGACCTTTTCGTTCATCATCTCTTATTTTAAGTGAAGACAGAAAGAGAAGCTATATAAGTTAAGCACTCCCCCACAATATGAATCACTAGTACTGTCCTTGCAAAGCCCAAAAATAAGCCAGACATGCGCATTGGTGCAATATATGTGAGTGAATAATTAGGGCTTACAATTAAAAACATTATTGATTGTAGAATGAGTAAAGATACATAACATGAATGATTGACCTTGTGAGGTAAACAACAGCTTCCATGTGATGCTCCCATTATTACTGCGATTCCCAGAGCCGGAACTTCCTTTTAACTATCGTCACTGTTACTTATGATTAAAGTCTAATCTTCTTAACATATCGTGAGATTATATTAAGCCATTTCAAGTTGGTTTTCTCTTAATTATTAATTATATATAAATCAGCGGTTCATCCTCCTCCCTTGATTTCGGAGTCATCATCTTCTTTGAATCTGTGATTTTGTGGGCTCCTTTTCCGAGGTCTATCCGAGTTAAATATATATTTCCCTGTTTTGATCTTATTTTCAGGGGTGTGTAATAACTGAACCGGATCAAGAAACCGAACCGAACAGATTTGTGAAAATTAGTTCGGATTATTTGATTTTTATTTCAAAAATTTGATTTTTGGTTTTCATGTTTGAAAAACCAAACCGATTGAGAAAATGAAATTATTTAATTTAATTTTTAATTTTTTTATATTTAAATATTTTCATACATTTTATATTTTTTTGTTTTTATAAATATATTTAATGATTTTATATTTTTTTGTTTTTATAAATATATTTAATGATTTTTTGATTATACAAGTATAATAAATATTTATTTAAAAATTTTAAAAAATTAAAAAAATGAAATAAAAACCAACCTAAACGAACCAAAAAAACTGAACTGATTTGATTTGGTTTGATTTTAATCTAGAGTTAGTTTGATTCGGTTCAGTTCCAACCTTGGACCTTAAAAAAATCAATCAGTTTAGTCCGGAACCGAACCGATATATGCACACCCATACTTACGTTGGACTGACATTACTTAAAGAAATTATCTTTGAATTATTTTTTTTTTTTTTGTGTTGATACATTTGAATGCCTCGATCTAATATAAGGTGTGTCTTTAAAATTGTACAAGAGATAAATTAATTTTAGGTTTGTCATTAAATTTTATAAATTTGATCTTCAAACCCTGACTTTTTGTTCAGCATAATAAAAATTCATTTGTTTTATTTTTTTTAAGTGATATATAATTTATTTAGTCACAATGTCAACTGTCAAATTCAACTTCACCTTTAAATTTCATCATTTGGGTTCAATATTTTTAAGATTTATATCAATTTTAGCCAACTTGAAAATGATGCATGTTATTGATGATGTATCACGTATAATTGATGATATGTCTAATATTTTAGCCACAACTTTTAAAAAATTATCCATTTTACTTTCAAAAATTATCAATTTTAACCACAACTTTTACTCTTTTATCACTTAGTCTAATTGGCAACCAAAAATAAGCTAGACATGCACATTCATGCAATATGACTCTTAATTACACAAGTGTCACATGACTTGAGAAGTGTTTGGAAGGACCATGGTCCATAGGTGGGATGATGATACAACTAATTACATGCTTACACGATATCACATATCTCGTCTCTTCCCAACAAATATTAAAAAGTTGTCATAAAAAGCTGACACATATTTCACACTTTAATGACATGTCAAATTCTTATTGGATTGGTCCACAGTCTCATTTATGGACCGTGATCTATCTAAGAATTTTTCACATTTTCAAGTTGACTAAAATTGATAAAAATTGCGAAAATGCTGATTAAAATGATCAATTTCAAAAGTGAAGCTAAATTTGATAGTTGATCAAAAGTTGTGATTAAATAAATTATATATCATTTTTAAAACAACTTTGAAATTGAATATTGTAACTAAATTAAATAAATAATTTAAAAAATTTATTTAGAAATGAATTTAATTTTACACTAAAATTGAATCAGATGTAGTCAACATGTATATAATCTAATATAATTATATTTCACCATTTTGAAAACAAATTAAAAGAAAAAAAAAACCTGAGTCTTGTTAAAATGTTTGTGTATGTATTTTTTTCCGGCAACTTTTTTGAGGCGTTTGTGTCGTATCAATGAGGAAGAAAAAAAAGGTCTGTGCATGTATGGGGTCTATCTTTTGTGGATTGAAATACCTTTCTCTGTATGTTATTGCTGGACCGCACTGTTGATTAACAAGAAACCAAAACATTATACTTTATTGAATTTAGAAAAGTAAAATAAAAAAATGAGAGAGATTTTTTTATTTACTTATATACATTTGGATCAGATTGTAAGAGTATATTTTTCGGTAAATAGATTGTAACAATTAACCAATAGTTTAATGTGATCTTACACCAGATTGTATATTTGTAATTTCTTGCACAAGTAGTTTTTCTGGTATCTAAGTAAAATCTAAAATTATTAATTATATTTAAAAAAAATTCTAATATTTTTGTGAAATAAGTGATGAATAAATTTATTTGATTTGCTAATCTGGCAAATTTTCTTATAATTTTATTAAATGAATAAGAAAATCATAATTTGGTGCACCATTTTTGTTCTATAGATGTTACAAAGAAAAGAAAATATTATTTATTCGAACTTATATATGTTGCAAATATAATTGAAACTATACAAAGTTTATTTTTTATATATAATATAAAATTCTGAAAATTAGCTCATTTATGTAACACATTAAAATATTATATCGGAATTTTCTTTCTAACAATTTATATATGTATAAATATTTTGTTATTATTGTAAAGTAACAGAATTATTAAATATATATCAGGAAATGAAATTGGTTTATAAAAATTATTTATTAATCAATAAAATTATTAATTTATCGAATATTAAATATCAGAGGACCTACTTTATGTTAATTAAGATCCACATCTAACATTCGAACTCATAACATGCATATTTTGAAATATACAATTGCAGAGGCAAATTATGAATTAATTCTCTTGTCCTAATTAGAAGCGATTATATAAATTGGGAGCAAAAAAATCACGCATGTATCGTATGATTGATAGTATATTGCTACTTAAAAGTATTAAAGAATAGCGGCCTAGTTGATAGCATGATCACATAAGATAAGAGCTTTCAATTTGTCATGAGAAGTTTGTAGAGGGCATGCACATAAATGTCTCTTGAGAAGGAAAAAGAGGAAGAGAATTGATGGGGAAAATGGGTACATTCCCTGATTGGTAATGCTTGCGGGACGACCATCAAGGAGACAGCCATTTCTCTCCTATTGATTCATGTTTCACATTCTTTTATTTTCTTTTTTAATTTTTTTTTCTTGGTCGTTTTGTTTTCTTTCTTTCTGGTCTTCTTTGAACAAAATGAAAAGTAAAGAGCAAGCAATTTGATTGGGTTCTTTAACAGTGCATCGATGCTTCACTTGGGAGTTGAGATGTGGGCCGTACTGAATTTTGTGCTATGACATCACATTGCACAATTCCCTTTTCCCTAATAATTAATTAATGTATGCCTTCTTTTTGTTGCTACTATTTTCTTTCATTAGTATAGTTGACCTTTCCTTCCAAGATTTCCTTTCTAATTATTAAGAACCAATAATTCACATTAATTTCATGAAAGAAAGCTTAGTGTTTAGAATCATGGTCTCAAAACCAGACAGGTTCAATTGGGAGCCGGTGGCTGATTTGATCCAAAAAGAGATATAAAATTGCAATTCTCAATTGACCTGTCAAAACTAATCTACATTTAAAAAAATTTCAAAAAAAAAAAACTCATTTTGTTAAACCAGTCAGACTTACGGTTGAACTGTGAACCAATATCCTGACTGGTTCGATCACCAGTTCAATTTTTTAAACAATGATTAGAATCTTGTATAGATCTTGTTCATCACAATAAATCTAAAACTATATATTAATGAGAGCATTTTACATAGAGTTAAAACCTTAATGTGTTTTTTACTTGTATAGTAAAATGGTTAAGCAGTGGTAACTGCTATCTAAGATTATTGGTATTTCTTGTTTTTAGTTTTGCATATGTGTTACTTTAAGTTTGCCACTAAAAGGCCAAACACCATCAATGTACAATGTTTTAGTTTTGCATATGTATCAATCTTAGATACAATTTTGCTGAAGTACAGGAGGTAATGGAAGCCAATTAACATTACAGTTGAATAATTAGACAAAAACTACTAATGTTACTGGCTATGCTCTAAACTTTTAAACAAATAGATTTAGGATTGAACACCGACTACTCTCGACCAATCGGTCAAGAAACTGACTGAAAATGACAAAATGGTTCGGTTGAATGGCTATGCAGGTCAGTTCGGATTATAAAAATGAATTTATGATAAATTTAGGTATGGTTTGGTTATGGAAAAATTATACCGGAACAGCCGAAAACCAGATTAACAAAACCAGATTAACATATATAACATATACATAAACTTTCCTCTCCCGTCATTTCTCTCATTACTGTTGTTCTTTCCCAAACCTTTTATTCCCTCAACACTCTCCTCTCTTACTCTCACATAATTGCCCCCAAATCATAATATCAGCTCTTTGAAATTTTCATTTTCATTTTAGTTTACTTTCTATTTTCTACTCTTCTCTGTTCTTAAATATTGTTTTCTTAAATGTTTTAAAAGATAAAAATTTTGATGTTGTTTGTTTCGGATCTTCTCTAATGTGTACTAAAAATGAGCAAAAAAATATTTTTTTAAGATAAATGTTTTATTTGTCTTTTTTTTAGATTAGCTATTTTGATTTATTTTTTACGGGACTTTAATTTTTAGTAAAGGTAGAAGCTTTCAAATGGTATAAAGATGGAAACTTTTTAAGTTTTTGTTGAAAGTTTAGAACTTTATAAGGTAAAAATAATAAAGTCATGATTTTTAGTATATTTATATCACTGCTTGATTTGATATGCTTTGAATGGGTTTTAACTTTAGATGTTGATCATCAATGTTTAAAGTTTAGAGCTTTATAGGGTTTTGTTTGATTCTTCTTGGATATGGAGGTCAGAGCTCCGCTGTGTTTATTCAGGTTGTTGGACCGACATCTGAACTGTTTAAATTTAGCAAACTGAACCGTTGGTTTATATCAATACTTTTAGTTGGTTCGATTCAAATTTTACCATCTTTTAAACCGACCAGATTTAGCTTTCCTCTACTTGAACTAACCTAAACTACCCGATGCTCTCCTCTAGTTAGATTTATGCTAAATAAATTTATAAAAGTATGTAAAAGTAAATCTCGCTGTTAG
>CANYLF013167817.1:0-14474 GCA_948193215.1 Bocquillonia castaneifolia
AAGTTTAGCATATTTGACGGGCTATAACTTGAGCTAGAAGACTCGATATTGAATGCTCCAAAAGCCTAAATTCAAAATAAAATCAACATCTGCAACTTTCATGAAGGAGTCGTGGCTATTTGAAGACAGTAAATACCTGAAAAGTGAGTTACAAATCAATAGCTTTATTTTTCTACCATGAATTCTATGTTTTTTCTCAGTTTGGGTATTTTATTTCTTATAGTCATTAACTAATTATTTAAAGTTTATTTAGTAATTAATTTAGATTAATTATGTTCTTTTTAGAGTAGAATTAATGATTAATTAGTTTATTTAAATTAAATTCATACTTGTTTTAAGTTTTAATGTGAAATTCGCAAGTCAAAAGTGCATCACATTCGACGAACTATAACTTAAGCTAGAAGACTCAGAATTGAGTGATTCAAAAGTCTAAATTCAAGAGAAAATTGAGATCTACAACTTTCATGGAGAAGTTGTGGCCAGTTAATGACTGTAAATACTTGCAAAGTGAGTCACAAATTAGAAGTTATGTGATGTGCAGTCCTGGTCGAAATCTAAATTTTAAAAGACTACGTGTAATTAATAGAAAAAAGTTCTAATCCTTCTGGGACTTTTGGGCGGCTATAATTAGATCTTAAAATGTATAACTATATCAAAGTTAAAACTGAAAAATGGTTGTTCTTCTCTATCTAAAAAAATTGATCAAAATTTTACAAAATTTTTAATCATTCAAACTATTGAAGTATGGATTGAAGATTGAAGACCTAAAATTAAAACGTATGAATTGAAGATTGAAGACTTAAAATTAAAAAGGCATATAAATTTTTATTTTTGTACCATAAATTCATTGGTAATCAAGTGATATGGTTTAGCTTAAAGGATAAAAAAATGATTTGATAATATACTTATATCAATAACGAGCACCGCGTGCAACGTATGTGAGAAAAAAATCAGTAAAATAATAAATAAGTATTTATGTGTCAAGTATTTATTAGATATTGTATTTTACATCCGGTACGTCTGATTTAATATATAAAAACTCCTGCCGTGTGGACTCATATTCGTGCAACGCAAGGCTGCTCCCTAAGGATGTGAAAAGCTGCTTGCTTTGCAAAACTGGTTGGTGGGTATTAAAAAAGATGCATTCTACTCTTATTTTGTTTTATATAAAACTCTTACTTGATATAAAATAATTAAAATCAAAGTAATCGTGGAATTTGTTCCCAAAAAATCATTAATTTGAATTTTGATGTCTTGGGTTTAATTCATTAAAAACTGCAAGTGAAGGAGAAGGACTACACCAGCCAAATCTTCAATTTTAATTTTTTTTAGAGGACCTTTATTTTAATTTTAAATACAAGTCGAAAACAACAACGTCATCCAACTCCAAGGCCATCACTAGAAACTTGCAAGGGCCATCAAGATTAGGTTCGGATTTTATTTATTGTCCGTTCATTGAATAATTATTAAGAATTTATGAAAATATGAAAATATGAAAATTTTAAAATCATACTGCATAAATAAACCGAGTATAAATAAATCTTACCAAATTCCCATTATAAATAGTTATACTAATTTTAAATTGTACAACATAAATCAACTAGCAAGGGCAATCTACAGTAGCCTCCCATTGATTCAGTTGAATTTTAATTTAGAGTTTACGTTATTTACAAATAAATTTTTATATTTGATATGATTTTAATAATTATAAAATTTATTTGATTTACATTTAAAGTAAAAATGATAGATCATTTTTACTAAAATATCTATATACGGTTATTTTAATTATATATGGTTCGACAATAAAACCATAAAGAATACTTTTAGGTACATTAGACAAATCAGCACACTCTTCTTAAGGTGAATTCTATGACTTTGTTTTGCCTGATTTTTACTTTGTTGTGACTACCATTAGATTAAAAGTGCATGTAATGATTTAACGGTGATTATTAACAAAATTATGATAGAATGCACCCTCTTCTTAATATTGGATAAATAGTATTTTTATATAATTAAAATGTGTCTTAATACGACAAACGTTAGGGCGTTAAGATTTTGTCATAGAGAGATGGACATGTCATATATTGCAGCGTTGATCGTTTTAATTAGATCAACTCAGAAATATAAAAAATATGTAACGCAATTCTAGAAACGGACTAAAATATTGTGAGAGCAATAGAGAGTCCCACCATTCCTTTTAGATATACTTTCATTTTCAGGGTTGTTTTAGCCATTTATCAGCCTAAAATCATCTTTTCTTTTTAGATTTGTTATTTTATTTGCTTAATCGAATATTATGAAAGCTGGTTTGGTGTTTTTTTAAAAAAAAATAGAAGAGATTAGAATTTGAAATTTTCAGATCAATTATAAACATCTCAACTACCAAATAGAATTTACAAAACGACTGATATTGGTGTTTAATTTTGAGATTTTTTTGATCTTTTGAAAAATGGGATTTCAGTTTCCTTCTAATTTGATATTTTATAAATTGTTGTCAACAAATCTTAAGTAGGGGTGTGTAAAAACCGAACCGGACTGAGAAACTGAACCAATTTATTAAATTTGATTTGATTTATTTGGTTAAATGATTCGGTTCGATTTTTATTTTCAAAATTTTGGTTTTCGATTTTCGGTTCGATTTTCATGTTTGAAAAACCGAACTGACCGAAAAATCAAAATTATTTAATTTAATTTTTTATATTTATATATATTGTTATATATTTTACTCATTATATATATTTTTTCATATATTTTTATATTTTTTATTTTTATAAATATATTTAATGATTTTTTTAATATATGAGTATATAAAATTTAATAAATATTTATTTAAAATTTTTTTAAAATTAAAAAAAATTAAAAAATAAAATAAAAACCGACCAAACAAAAAAACTGAACTAATTTTGGTTTAATTTGATTCAGTTTATAGGTTAATTAGGTTCAATTCGGTTTCAACTTTAGACCACTGAAAAACCGATCAATTTTGATCCGTTCAAACCAAACCAACCCGACCGATGCACACCCCTTTCTTAAGAGATGATACTCAAAACTCTAAACAATAATCTGTTGGACTTCCTATCAAAATGGTAGCTTTTAGTTAGACATGTAACCTTCAAGTTATAAGCTGCTTCGAGCGGGATATAAAACACAAAAGTTTTCATAAAGAGCATACAGAGGGAATTTCCAGTCAGTGTATGCTCGGACAATATAAATGTTCCTATGAATTGCTAAATATTTTATTCATTTGAAGAAACAATAAGATCAAACTATCAAGTCCAACAATGTATATGCTATCTGCCAAAAAATTCTTCCCATTCTTGGGAATATATTTTATTTATTTTGGATTGCTTGAGAATACATAAATTAATACCACTAAACAACTGCAGGTTTCCGAAGCTTTGACTCTAGATTTTGCGCAACGGCATCAATAAATTCTTCGGTGTTCAAGTAAAACTCTCTTTGCACCCTGCATGCATTAGCAGTATCTCAGTAATTATATCCTGCAAGCATCACTTACTTGATCTTAATTGATTGCAGAAGGTTTAGAAAGTTAAAGACACGCCAGGATGGGACCAGATTGTTACACTCAAGACTCATTTATATATAAAAAAAAAAACTCAAGGGGATATGGATTAGATATCATATCAGTAGGAGCTAGCTACTCAGATAGACGGGAACTGGGAAGAATTACAGAGTTGCAATACTGGCCTGCTGCAAAAAATCAAAATTATCATTCTAAAATTTATGGTAGCATTATTTTTGTTTCATTTCAGCTATGCCTCACCCACCATCATAGAAATAATCCTTTACCAGAATCCAGAGAACAGAACTCTTTTGTTTGCTAATCTCACCTTGCTTCAGTCAGATAAAATTCTGGATGATTGCTGTAAGTTGACAACAGCAACCAACATAAAATGTCCATTTTTTTAATGCTCCAAACTTGCTCAATTTTAACTCAAACCACATTGGAAACTCTCATCCCACAAATATGGGAAGGTTGAAAGGGACTTCCTGCTCCTCTAGTTAAGAAGGAGAATGTGCTCCTCGTGATGTACATTTTGTGTATGTGTGTGTTCTATGTAGATTTTTATTTTGAGGGGCATGTTTTATGTAGATTTAGAATGAACACAGAGCTTATTCTATAAATGGAAACTTATAATTAGCCCATTACTTTCAGTTTCTCATTAACTATTGGGAACAAGCTTGCTTAGTGGTTTATGAGACACCATGTGACTTCCATTGGTTCAAATTTAGTGCTCACTGACATTCATTCATCAAAGAAAAATAAATCCAGAAATAAGCAATCAAATCAAGAATTGAGTATAGAGAGGGTACAAACACAATGCCACTTACTTAGGACCATGTATTAAAATGGTAAGATCCTTTGTCATCTTTCCGGCTTCTACGGTCTCAACGCATGAACCCTCCAACTTGTGCACAAAATTGAGCAACTCTTCATTCTTATCCAACTTGGCTCTGAGAATCAAGGAAGAAGCAAATTACAATTTAAAAAAATAAGATTTGTTCTGGTGAAAACTAAGTTAAAAAAAATAATTTAAAATGTACAATAAATATGGATATAATGGTCACATATTCCCACAAGATCATGGTTCAACATTCTCCCAACAGTAATATTAAACCAGACAAACATAAAGTTAAAACAAGTGAAAATACATGCAGTGTCTACTGATAACATCTGTCTTGCAATTACGACAGTAATTTCTAAAAGAAGAAAACTTATTTATCATTTCAACTAGAAGCTGTAACTACCTGTGTTCTAACCCTCGCGTCCATGCAAATATTGAAGCAATACTATTTGTGCTAGTCTCTTGTCCTTTCTGGTATAACCGGAAATGACGAGTTACTGTCCCATGAGCTGCCTCAGCTTCTAGTGTCTTTCCATCAGATGACAACTGCACAATTTGCAGTTTATTATGTCACACCATCACAGAAACAATAAAGAAATCAACATTAGTTTTGAGCGATAAATAGCATGACACAGACCAACACTGATGTCATGAGGCCCAAAGAGCCGAATCCTGCAGAAACAAAACAAGTTTAGATAAGTGAACTAAAAAATATATTGTGAGTGAATAGTCTTTTATGTTGACAACAGGAAAAACGACAATCTACTAATAAACAAAATAAATATATCCATCATTTTCTATCATATATGTTGGCTCATCTTTCAACTCAGCTTCTCTATGCATCATCACGAAACTGGTAAACCAAAGGTCTGTCCATGAGAGTGAGCCGAATGGCATATCCCAAAAGAGTAGCACGGGCATCGCGCTGACCTTCACTCCTCACTCAAGGCGCACTAACCACCGCATGTCGTTTAGAAAGGTTTTCGAAATTTTCAATCGCTCTTGTTCGAGGATGGATGAGAGCTTGGCTGCGTCTAGTTCATTAGTATTGTGCTAAACTGCTAATAATTACCAGTTTTAAAAAATAAGATTTCCTGTTCAAAACAAGAAATAATTTGGGAGATCCATATTACAACCTAGATGTAACTGGTAAATAATTACCAGTTCTAAAAAATGATTTCCTGTTCAAAACAAGAAATAATTTGGGAGATCCATATTACAACCTAGATGTATGTGTGAAAAAAGAAGTTAAAAAAACCTAGGCTGCACCTTGAGCAAGTAAATCACTTTGGACATCTCCATCATAATTTTTGCACGCCCAGACATAACCACCTTCACTCTTTACGGCATAAGCAACCATGTCATCAATTAGTCTATGCTCATACCTGAAACCCAAGATTTCCATAGATCATTTTAATCACAATGAAGAACCAAACATAAGACATGCTTGAAAGTTAAAACATACCATATCGAATGTTCCTCAAACTTATGCTTCCATTTCTCTTCATATACCTCCTGAAAAATATCCTTAAACCTATGAAAACACCAAGAACAAATATTGGTGTGCGTTTTTAAATTTGTTAAAATTGGAGGTTCAAGTGATACACCGTCATAGTTAAAATTATAGAGGCATGTGGTGCAAGAAATTTATTGCAATAAGAAAGAGTTACCTGCCATCATATTTTTTTAGAATAGTGTTTTTTGTGCTCAAGTAAAGAGGCCACTTCTTTGCAAACGCCAACAACATGGATGACTCAGCAAAGGCTCGAATAGACTGGTCAATATACAAAAATTAGGTAATAGACTGGTCAATATACAAAAAGGAGGTAAACTTTTACATTTTGCGATGTGCATATCCAGGATATATGCACCAAGAGACAGACCTGATCAACGTTATACATAGCAAGTGCCACACCAGGGCCCTTAAAATCATAAACGTTGAGTTCCACTGGGGTCTCACCATCCTCTGGTACTGCATCAACAAGAGAAGCATGTAAGATAACCGATGCCTTGGATAAAAAAGAAGCGTCACAGCACGGAAATACATGCTGAAAGCTTACCAAAGATCATTTTAAGCTTTCCTGGCCTGTTGATGATTGTATCTGTTGCACGATATTGGTCACCAAAAGCATGTCTACCAATGCAAATAGGTTTCTTCCAACCTGTTGGCCTGTTTATAAGTACTGAATGATGTTTCAAATCACTTAATAACCACTCGTGCTTACAGAAGGGACAGAACATTACCAGGAACAATTCTTGGAATATTACGGCAGAGAATAGGTTCACGAAAAACAGTGCCTATGAAAGTAATAAATCCTTCCATTAGAAGCATTCAAATAAAATTTAAATTCTTTGGTAACATTTATGTCCAGCATCCCTATCAGGATTCGAGAGTAAAAGACAAAAAAAAAAAAAAAACCTGCTTCAAAAATGCTGCACCCATGACATACGCATGCACAATAAGTTGCTTCAAAATTCAAGAACAAAGATCATCAAAGAACTCAAATACTTTCTGCTACAGTTGCATCACTTACACAAAGAAACAGTGTCTGATAGAGACTAATAATGAAGGTTGTTGAGAATCAAGAAAAATTCTTACATTTATCTTAACATTTATCCTTGAGAATTTCCTTTTCCCCAAACCATCCTAGTGGGAATTAAGTCCATTGATGTAGAAGGCAAAGAAACATTTTAATTTACAAATCTTTTCTTTCAGATGGTTGTTTAGCAGGAACTAAGAACCTTTCAAAGAAATCAAGTCGACAAGGAAAAACTTCCCCAGAAGAAGGGAAAACTACTGGCCAAGAGATACTTCTTTCTATTCATTATTCACTGATACCCTGTTTATTGTGAGATAATATACAGTCAAAGCTTTCAAAATATAGTAAAACAAGAAATTCAAAATTGCAGAAATTATAATCGTATACTGTTTTGTTGTTCTAAAATGGTGATAGTAGTTTATGCAGTGAGAAGTTTTGTTTATAGAAGCTTCCAACGGCATGTGATACCGCTAATATTTGCTGCATTTTCAGCCATACTTGCAGAAAATTAAATCAAAGGGATATGCAGTTGTCAATAACTTACCATCTAAGATGTTTCTAATAGTGCCATTTGGGCTCCTCCACATAGACTTCAGACCAAATTCTTTAACTCTGGACTCATCTGCAGAAAGTGACATAAAAAATAAAAAAATAATATTAGATGCTATATGATCTACATGAACCAGAAATTGCTGTAGAGCACCAAGAACATCCATTAGAAATGTAGAGGAGCATATCTGCCACTAGTCCAGCACATATTGAATGAATCAGCTTGCAACCAGAACTATAACTTACCAGGAGTTATAGTAGCACATTTTACAGCAACATTGTACCTACAACACATAGAAAATGAGAAAAACAAAGAATGTTTAGAAAGATCGAGCATCATCAAGTCATCATTCAAGAAGCTAGCAGAGAATACTTGTGCTTCATCTTAATCAAACCCGCATTTTCTTTCCATTTCTTCCCTTTCAAGTTTTGACATATTTCATTCTGATTTGTGAAAGAAGAATTTTTTTTAAAAAAAAAAGAAAGAAAGACAAGCCAAGCAGAGCAATTGCTGATCAATATAATTACTGAATCAGAACAGAATAAATCATTCATGTGGCTTTCCGTCTATCACAAAGAAACCAATACAAAAGCTCTCGCCAGAATTCAACTAAAATCAAAATAATATTTTGCAAAATTTTAGTGCTGTTAAAATTAATCAATTCACAACTTCAATACCCATTTGAGCAACATCATCAGCTTTTAAATAAGGAGCATCATTGGAACATTTAAAAAAGAAGAAAAAAACACTGATCGTACGAAACCGAACTCTTTATTAACAATAAAAATGTAACATATGTAAAAACAAAGTTTAATAGTGACTCTCAAAATCAAGCCCTCTTACTTAAGAGTGGCCTCTGCACTTTCTACCGTGACCTTATCATCAGTGGCATCTCGATTAAGTATCCCCAAATCAAAATATTTTATATCCAAATCCAGATAAGGAAATATAAGCTGCAAGCAACCAGGAACCAAACATTTTTAACAAAATCCAATTAAATCAAACCAATTAACAAGATAAAAATAAAAATAAAAAAGATTAAATAAAGAATAATATAAATATCATCAGTACCTTATCCTTTATCATTCTCCAAATTTCTCTGGTCATTTCATCACCTTATAAAAAAAAAATAAAAAAATATTTATTAAACTAAAAAGTAAAATGAAAAAGAAAATCAGAGGGTAGGGTTTAAGGGAGGGTTTAAGGGATATAAGTACCGTCCATTTCAACGATGGGATTTATAACTTTAACTCGATCAAATCCGACTGAAGAAGAAGAAGCGAAGCATCGAAGAGAAAGAAGAGATTGAGAAGAGAAAGAGACGCGATTAGTTTTAATAAGGCCTCCTCTAACTCCTCCATTGAAAGAAGAAAAACCAGTTTTGAATAATGGTGATTTTGAAGGCGATAATATCGTGGCGCTCGTCATGGATAGCAGTCGGAGCAACATCCGAGTGGTATTTATAAGACAGGGAGGGAGGAGTCTAAGCTTTCCTTGTTTGGAAAGATTGAAACAAAGTGAAGTGAAGGCCTTCTCTCTTTTGATTTGAGTTTAACGGTGGTGCTGATGTTCATTTGTTTTGGGCCTTGGAGTTGAGCGTGTCCTACACCACCGCTACACGCTGAACCATCCGCATCGAACCAATATGCTTTTGTTTTGGTTAAAACTTTGGATCTTTTTGGTTCATTTTCTGAAATACTATTCTTAAGGAGTAATTGGATAAATAAAATAAAATAATTATTTCATGTAGGATTTTTTTTATTTAATCCCTTCCATGATATTGTAATTTCTAATTGGGTAAAGGTACAAAAGCATCATTAATGTTTAGCCAGGGGATGAATAAGCCACTAAAGTTATATATAAAAAAAAAAGACATTTAACTCGTTAAAACATATTTTGCCGAACTAATCCAACCCTCAGTTGATGGACATGACATTCCCTTCCTTCACGTCGTTAGAGCATGCTTGCATGACACTATTTCCCCTTCTCTCTCTTTCCCTTCTCTCTCTCTCTTTCGCTCTCTCTCCGTCCTTCACCACCCTCTGTCCGCGAAACTCCATACCAACAACATCACTACTTCTCCATCTTAAACTTATTTTCTCATCCCAAACTTTCTACATCTCAAAGTCCTCTTCCCAAAACGACAACGACAACTGCAATAGTGATATCAACTACTGTTGAAATCTATTTAATTCTACAAGAATGATGTACACAATTAGCTTCAATAGCTGCTAGCGCTAATTTTCTAAACGACATAGATTCAAATACTTTTTATGCTGCCATATTTCTTCTCTCTTAAATTTTTTTCCTGTTTTCTCTCTTTTTCATATTTAATTAATAGCGATCTCTGTCTTCATCATTTGCGAGCTCATCATCTACACTCAAAAGTCTTACTAACTAACATCGAGATCCACTGGATTCCTTGACAACTGGCGAATGAACACAACCGGTGAATGAACCTCTATCCCCGACAACACTTGATGGCCTCTCCATCTATTCTATTGGTTCCCGTCTTCCTGGAAATGTTAAATAAAATTTTTTCCATTGCATCTCGGTCACTTTTACCTTTTCGTTATTTCATAATCCGTCCTTTGACTTAATATATATTGAAAATGTCTTTGGAGTTAAACTGAAATAAAGGTTTGATTTCTTCGAGCGATTGTGCAATACTTTTTTTCTTCTTAGTGTCATCACAATAAGAAGCTTGTGCCACTAAAAATAATATACATTGCTTCGTGTTAGCCGAACTGGGATCAGTAGAAGGAAAAGTAGGAGAGTGGTTAGCGAGAGTTCTTAGTTGGAGTAGTTCAAACTGTGTGACTAGCTCATGGTTTGAATGAAAAACACGAGTGTCAAGTCCTGAGTCTCTCAGAGAGAGAGACGGGATACAACACAACCTAATATCCAAACAGAACACTAAATACGAGAACAATAAGAATTCTACTCCAAACTACCAGCTCATTTTCCTCCTTCCTTTTTCAAGCGAACATTTAGTTCAAAGTCTAAAAGTCGATCACCGTTTGGCTAAGATCCTTTCTTAGAAATGAAGGAAGGTTGTTCTTCTTTGTTAACGCTACTAAGGGGCGGAGCTTGAAGAAGCGAAGTGAGCGTACTTGACTTATGAAAGATAATGGGGTTATTCAAAAAGGAAAAGCTACTACTATGGGGCTTGTTGAAGGCATCTACTCGAGTGTATCAATAAACCTACCAGTCATCTCAACATGGTAACTATCTGATTTTTGAACTTTTCTTCACTAATTCCTATCTTTCTGAATGTGTTTCATATTACAAATGATAAAAAAAATGAAAGAAGGTACTGAATTAGTTGAAAATACAAAGTGTTAGAGCATCTATTTGTTAATACATTCAAGGTGTTTGATTATTTGCCTCAGAGACTTTTAAGCAATAAAATTAAAGGATATTCTTGTAATTTGCATTGTAGCCCGTATGCTTCAAGTTCAAGTTATTGTTTACCATCCTTATGATGTTGGAAAAAATATACTCTTTACTTTGTTTTTAGGGAGTTTGAGTCAACATGGAAGGATGATAAGTGATGGTTCCTTTGATATGTCTAGTGGTTGGGACGTGTAGTCGATTTTAACTTTCGGAGCCAGTACTAGAAAAGAACAGTATCTCTAAATAGTGATGATAAATCATGTGAGATTTTGAAATATTGAATTGTTATTGCCCACATTGTGCAACACCGATTATCATATGAAACCTTCTTTAATTGATTTGTCTGCTCGATAACTTATTAATCTTGGTTATTGTAACCAAGTTTTAAGGTTTTATAGTTGGGAGATTAGGTGTTGGTTATGTTAAGTTTTTAAAAACGATTGATGTTTGACGGTGAATGAGAGAAAGAGAGAAAAAGGAGAAAGGGGGAAACAGTGCCATGTAAGCATTCTTAAAAAATGTGAGAAAGGGGACGTTATGTCCGTCAGTCGAGGGATGCATTAGTCCGCGAAAACATACTTCACTGGTTAATGTCCTTTTTTTAACTTCAGTGGCTGATTCGTCCATCGAGCTATACATTAATGATATTTTTGCTCCTTTATCCATTCTAATTTTATAGAATACCAATTGCTTAGAATATGTAAATAATAGTTATTTTTAGTGTCATGAAATAACTATTGTATTTCATTGTATCAGCCAAATACCTCATTAAATAGTTCAGTTAATGGAAGTCATTGGACCTCACGGTTTCATGCTCAAATCTCGCTTCGACATATTAAAAAAAATATTTTTTTATATGGGAAGGGAATTTGAACATGAAAATCTCAAATTCATTATAAATGTATCAACTGCTAGGCTATGCTTTAGGAGATAAAAATATATATATATTATTTCTATTTGTCCTTTTAATAAAATTTTAATAAAAAAATCTCACATTTTAGTTTTAGGCAGTGATTGAATTTATTTTTTTGAGCCCATGAAATATAGATGGGATAATTATATAGTCTCGTTTCCGCAAAGATGTATTTTTCAAAATGTTTCATTTTATAAGAGAAATTTCTATTTTTACTAATATTTTAGGTCAACTTTTGTTATTTCCCTTCTATTTATTTTCATATAATAGATATAATTCTAATTTTATAAAATAATCAATTAATTTTAAATTTTAAATAATGATAAATTAAAAAAATGTATAATTCCCTTCAAAAAAATAAATTTATAATTATATCTTTTAATATGTGTATATTATTATAATATTACTTTTAAAATGTGATTGAGGAAGTTATAAACTTTCAAAAAAATTTATCTAACAGACATTTGATAATACTAGCTTTTTTTAACACGTGCGTTGCATGTGATTAAAAAAATTAAATATATAATTATGAATAATTAAACATTAATAAAAATTTATAAGTAAAATAAAATCTAATTTTACATCTAAATACTAATTAAGATATTTTGTAACGATAAACAAAAACCATAAAATTAATTAAAAAATGTGACATTTAAAAAAAGTATTAAAAATATAAATATAGTTGTCTACAACAATCACCATATCCATATCCGCTCTTATATTTTAGATTTAAAAACAATGTTAGAAGAATATTAATATTGATAAGGAAAAAAATTGTGTAATGTATATAAGGAAATTTACCTTCACGGGAGAAGTACTTCTTTGTAAACTACATTTTTAGCATAGGTTCTATAATATCCTAAAAATATATATATATAAATATTAATTAATAAATAAAAAATTTTGGAAGATTTTTTTAAAATATTATTTCAAAATAATTTTTATAATTTAGTCCGTATGTATTTGTAAAACAAAAAAATTGTTATAAAGGTTAAGTTGTAACTTACCAAATATCTGGGGATTAAAATGATAATTAACCATTTTAATAAATACAGTAAAATCTCAATAAAATAATATCGTTGGGACAAAATAAAAATATTATTTTATAGAGATTATTAATTTATCGAATAATACTTTGATCTATTTAATCAAATAGGGACTGGAAAAATTATTATTTAATCGAGGTTATTAATTTATTGGATATTAATTAATCGAGGTTTTACTGTAAAAGAAAAAGAGAAGAGAAGGGAGATTTGCATCTCCTTCGTTTCTTTCTTAAAAAAATATATAAACTCTCTCAAATTTCTAACTCTCATAATTTTCACATATGGAGTTAGAATCAAGTGATTATGGTTTCTATGGATTCCTGGTCTCCCAACCTTCTTTTAAGTAGTCAATTGATAGGGTTTTACCAGGTAAAATTTGCAGATCTGAGGTAAGAATTTTTTTTAACATATTTTCTCATTTTTCTGTTAAATTCATTTATTATTTTATAAAACTGATTATATATTTGTAATCTAGAGCTTGAGAGGAGTCCGATGGTGTTTTCAGAATTTAATTCTAACACCATTTGTATAGATGACTTAGCGGGCCCCATGGGTATTGTTCATATACATACTGTAGCAGTACTGTTTACACATACGGCACTGTTCACGTATACGATACTATTCATCGACAAAATATGCCGGACTCAATTTTTCGTACTGATCTTAATGGTGTAATTAAAATATAAAGATTAGATGCCGGTAATCTCTAAAAGTCTTTTTATATAATTTTAGTGGTGTTTTTAAATAAATAATTTGAATAATAACTGTGCACCAAAAATTAGTAAAAATTATATTGAACATTAATTCATATATGTTTTTTCATAAAGAGCATCAGGATTGGAGGGATGGAATTTTTATGTTCTTTAAGTTAATATGTTTCTGGTGGATTGAGCTAATATTTGGAAATTGATTTTCTTTGGATGTTGAAGTAAATTGATATTAACTGGATTGAGATTTTATGAATTGGTTGTGAAATGAATTATCTTATGAAGTGTTGTGAAGTGAATTAGTTGTGATGTGTTGTGAGATAAATTGTTTGTGATGGTATTATACCTCACATATATGTGAAATTTATGAGAAAAGAGGCTGTGTGCGATATTAAAAAATATATATATATTACCTTTCTCACAAGTGAAAGGTGGTTATGTGCGATACATATAAAAAAATATATTACCTTTCTTATAAATTGAGAATAGCTGTGTGTGAATATATTATCTTTCCCATAAGTTGATTATTTATGTGCGGTGATTGATGATGTGATTGATAGTGTGCTATTGTTGAATTTGTGAATTTGTGAGAAGTTGGAAGAATTGAGATGATTGTGTGTTGGATGAGATTTTGATTGATTGAGAATGGGAATTTGTGAAATGATTATAATTATTAAATGAAAGAAATGTACTTGAATTGTATATATTATGTGATATTGATATTGTGAGATGGTCATGGAAGACTTTGTTGATGATATGCCAATATGTGTATTATTGGACTTGGTTATATTGATGATAAGGTGATATGGTCATGAAAGATATTGCAGTTAAGCTAGCAATTATGGTATGTGTATTGATATTGTGATATAAATTTTAAAAATAAAATACTTGATTTATTGAATTGTGATGTGTTGGTTATATGATGAAATGGTTATTGTTAATGGTGAAATTATTA
>CANYLF013168042.1:0-10546 GCA_948193215.1 Bocquillonia castaneifolia
ATTAAATTATAAAAATTCTTTTAAATAATATTTATAAATCCTCCAAAATATTTTTATTAAATATATTTATTTTTATATTTATTTTTATTTTTTAAGGGTGTTACATGCCACCAGCTTTCTTTCAATCTTATTGGCATATTTATTAAAAATGATGTTGTTCATGTTGTTCAAGAATGTTTTGCTACATGTTCTTTTCCCCAAAGTGTGCACGATATTGTGATTAAATTGATCCCTAAAAAGCAGGACTTTAAAATGATGTCGGACCATTGTCCTAGTGCTCTTTGTAGTGTCTTCTATAAAATAGTGTCTAAGGTTTTAGCAAACCATCTTAAAGGCCTTTTAAATGTTCTACTATCGGAAAGTCAGAGTGCTTTCAATAAGGGGCGGTCTATTATGGATAACATTGTTGTTGCTTTTGAAACTATGCACTATCTTCAATGCAAAAACAAGAGGATGGAGGAGTTTGTGAGCTTAAAGCTCGACATGAGCAAAGCTTATGACCACATGGAATGGGACTTTCTAGAACTGATGTTGCAGGCGTTTGGGTTTAATGTTAAATGGGTCTCCATGATTATGACATGTGTGAAGAATGTCAGGTATTTTGTTATCTATGAGGATAAAGAGATAGGTCCGATCATTCCTCAGAGGGGATTGCGGTAAGGAGATCCACTTTCTCCTTATTTGTTCATTCTCTGTGCCGAATGGTTGAGTCTTAAGCTTACAAATTTGGAGAAGAAAGGAGTGATTCATGGAGTTAAGATAGTAAGAGGGGCTCCATCAATCACACATTTTATTTTTCGCTAATGATTGTTTGCTCTTTTTTAAGGCCAATGTGTTTGAGTCCGCTGTAGTTAAACAAGCATTGGGATGTTATGAAAGTTGTTTGGGGCAGATTGTTAATTTCCAGAAATCTTCAACCTTTTTTAGTCCAAATGTGGAGGGTGATTGTAGGAGGTTAATTAAAGAGAATTTGGGTGTTCAAGATATGGATTTGAATGGGAAATATTTGGGTTTGCCTTTTATGATTGGTCGAAAAAAGAGGGATATTTTTGGTTTCTTAAAAGATAAGGTTTGGAAGAAGACTTAATTGTGGAGGGGTAGAAATTTATCTTGTGGAGGAAGGGAGACTCTTATTAAAACGATGCTCCAAGCAATTCCAAATTTTTATTTGAATGTTTTCTATATTCCTCTTACAATTTATAGGGATATTGAGGTTATGATGAATTCGTTTTGGTGAGGTAAGAGGAAGAGAGGGAATGAGAAGGGTATTAATTGGGCTTCATGGGAAAAGTTAGGTGTTCCAAAGAAATTCGGAGGGATGGTTTTCAAGAGGTTGAACGAATTTAATAAAGCAATGCTTTGCAAATTGGGTTAGAGGATTAAGGAGCCACACTCGATGATAACTCAAGTTCTGAAGGCTAGATACTACCCGAAATGTAGTTTCTTTGAGATCTCGCTCGGAGGAAATCCTAGCTTCATTTAGGCTAGCGTGCTTCGTATAAAAGAACTTTTACGAAATGGAATGAGATGGAGAGTGGGGAATGGACAAGACATTAAAATTGGTCAAGATCAGTGGCTGCCGAATGACCAATATGATGAAGTTACATCTGATCTTCCTCCAGTAGTTCGGGAAAGCTTTGTGAGTTTGCTTCTGAAACCGGGACAACTTGCTTGGGACTGGGACATCATAAATGACTTATTCAATCAACAAGATATTGATCTTATTCGAAATATTCCTCTTCTAGAATCAAATATGCTTGATAAGATAATTTGGAGTTGGGAGGATAAGGGGGAGTTTAGTGTGAGGAGTGCTTATCGATATTAATTCCCACCGTTAGAATGGTCCTCTAATGTGGATGCTAAGATATGGCCAGCAATATGGAAGTTGTCTATTCCGACAAAATGTAAAAGTTTTATGTGGAAAGCTTGTTAAAATTTCATTCCCTCCAAAGCTAATCTTCATCGGAGGAGAGTGCTTGATGATGCTATTTGCCCAGTTTGCGATATAAAGAGAGGAGTCAATTAACCATCTGTTGTTGTCTTACACTATGGCTAAAGCTTGCTAGAGTCACTTAGGTGTTCGTGCTATGAGTCAGGCATCTGCATGTTTTAAACAATTCTGTTTCAATTTGTTTGCTAATACTAATAGAAACTTTATTAACCTTGTGGCTATGACTTGCTGGAGCTTATGGGTTGCTCGAAATGATTATGTTTGGAATGGTAAATCTTGGTCTGTTAGGTCTATTGTCAATAGGGCTGGCTCTGTCCATCAGCAATGGCAAATGTTGAGAGAAATTGATGACTTCAATCAATTGGGTAGGAGGAACAACGCTGGGATTGCTATGTGGACCAAACCTGCAGATGGTGTGTTAAAGTTGAATGTAGATGTAAGCCGTAACGCAAGGGCGGGAAGGGTTGGTGCAGGCTTCATTCTTAGCAACCATGATGGTGATTGTGTTGCTTGTGTGTCGGCGCTGCGGCTGTGTTCATGGAGCGCTGATGTTGCGGAGGCCTGAGCTTTGAAGGAGGCTCTGTCTTGGGTCTTCACTATCTACCAAGGTCCTTTGGAAGTAGAGGTAGACTGCTAGACATTAGTTAGGTTGCTGTCTATGTCAAGTGAACCTACTTCGTATTTATATTGCTTAGTTGTTGATTGTCAGACTTTTATTAATCAGTTTACAAATGTTAAAGTTTCTTTTTTCTACCGATCAACGAACAAAATGGCTTATTCTTTGGCAAGGGCTGCTTGTTCTCAATCTGATCGACTGGAATGGGTTGGTATGTCAACCTTTTTGTCTAATGTAATTGATTTCTAATCTTAATATATTCTTTAGTTGGTAAAAAAATAAGATATAATTTTTTAATTTGTATTTTTGTTATTTTAATATTTTATGAAATGTCATGATTTTTATTTTATCTTCCTCAATGACAGTATGTCTCTTTTTTATGAGAGTTCGTTTTGTCTTCTATTATGAAAATGAAGAAGTATTTGAATCTAATATTCAGATGATTGAGCTCGTTTAAAGGCTTATCTTATAACAATGATGTCAATTTGTGGTTCGATATAATCAACAAATGCATTGAGTTTCTTGTTGATATTGTTGTCGAACATAACCAAAACATTGTCTACAATTGATCCGTCAACGCGATTGAAGAATTTTGAAGGAAAATTTGACCTTAAATTATAATCTATTTGCATTTTTTTTACTATAGTCGAATTTATTTATTTGTTTGAAGTTGTAATTATTGATTTTTTGAGGGGATTGATTATTTTTATTATTATTATTATTATTAATGAAAGACCTCAATAACCATGGATAACTTATGCAGTTACATTATTTTTTTTACAAAATACATTTTATTTTATTTTAATATAACAATCAGCTTTAAAAATTGATGATTATTTAATTTTTATAAAATAAAATTTACCTTTTTTTAGGATTTATCAAAGGGAAAAAAGGAAAGTAGGAGAAGAAAAGGAAAAAAAAAAAAGAAAACTCACAGCTAGAGGTGGCAAATGGGTGGGTATGGGTTGGGTTTAAATGAGTGGGTCAAATATCACTCATTCCACCCATTTATCACCCATATAAATTTTAAATGGGTACCCACACCCATCTAACCCTTACACACCCATATACCCATATAATATTTAATGTCCTATTTTTTATATTTATTTTTATTTATTTGTTAAGTTTTTAGTATTTTTCTTTAAAATTTTAAGATATTTCTTTAAAATGGATACCCATACCCACCAAACCAATCAATTCGGTTTGATTTGTTCGCATTTATTTTTCAAATATTTTTAAATTTTGGTTCCGTTCAGTTTTAGATTTTTTGTCAAAAAACCAAACCGAACAGGATCGAAAAACCAAAAACCACAAACTGGACTGAAAAACTGAAAACTGGAACTGAAAACCTATTCGGACCGGATCAAAAAACCTAAAACTCAAACTGGACAAAAAAACTGAACACTCAAATTGAAAACCGAACTGAAACAGATCGAAAAACAAAAAATCTGAATCGGATTAAAAAACCGAAAACCCGAATTGGACTAAAAAATTAAAAACCAAACCGGACCAAAAATAAAAACCCGAACCGGGCTGAAAAATCGAAAACTCGAACCTGACCGAAAAATAAAAAATTGAACCGGACTAGGACGAAAAACCAAACTGAACCAGGATGAAAAATCAAAAATTGAAAACCCGAATTGGATAGAAAAACTGAAAATCGAATCAAATGTTAAAAACCCGAACTGGACCAAAAATCGAAAACCTAAATAGAAAAACTGAAAACCTGAACTAGACTGAAAAATCAAAAAACCATACCAATATGAAAAGTCAAAAACCCGAACTGGATATAAAAATCAAAAATCCAATCGAACCAAAATCTGAAAACCTGAATTAGACTGAAAAACTGAAAACCCGAACTGGACCGAAAAATCAAAAATCGAATAGGACCAAAAATTAAAAACCTAACTGGACTAAAAAACTGAAAACCCGAACTAGACCAAAAAATCAAAAATCAAATCAGACCAAATATCGAAAACCCAAATCGGACTGAAAAACCAAAAACCCGAACTGGACCGAAAAATTAAAAACTTAAACCGGACCAAAAAATCAAAAACCCGAATTGGATCGAAAAATCAAAAATTGAATCGGATAAAAAATTGAAAACCAAAACCGAACCGAAAAACTGAAAACCCGAACTATCCCGAAAAATTAAAAAATAAAAAACCTGAACTAGACAGAAAAATCAAAATTCGAATTGGACCAAAAATCAAAAACTTGAACCGGACTAAAAAACCAGAAACCCGAACTGGACCGAAAAACAAAAAATTTTAGCGGACCAAAAAACTTAAAACTCGAACCGGACTGAAAGCCGAAAACCCAAACTAGACCAAAAAGTCAAAAATCAAATCGGGCTAAATATCGAAAACCCGACCTGGATCGAAAAATCAAAAACTCAAACCGGACCAAGAAATTGAAAATCCGAACTGGACATAAAAACAGAAAATTGAATCGGACTAAAAATCGAAAACCTAAACCGAACCGAAAAACTGAAAACTCGAATTGGACCGAAAAACCAAAAAATCATACTAGGATGAAAAACTGAAAACACAAATTGGATAGAAAAATCAAAAATTGAATCGGACAAAAAATTGAAGACCCTAACCGGACCGAAAAATTGAAAACCTGAACTAGACCGAAAAACTAAAAACTCAAACTAGATCGAATCGGGATGAAAACTGAAAACCTGAACTAGACCGAAAAATTGAAAACGTGAACCAGACCAAAAAACCAAAAATCAAAAACCCGAACCGTATTGAAAAACTGAAAACCTGAATTGGATTAAAAATCAAAAACCAGAACTGAAGTGAAAAACCAAAACCCGAACCGGGTCAAAAAAAGAAACGAATTAAAAACTGAACGGAACTGAGTCGAAAACTGAAAGCCCGAACTAGATCAAAAATTCAAAAACTGCAGCGAACTAAAAGCCAAAAACCCGTACCGAAGCTGTCCGAAAAACAAAAAATCCGAATCGAACAAAAAAAAGAACTAAACTGAAAACAAACCGAACAAGGATGAAAAACCGAACTGGACTAAAAAACTAAGAATTAAACCAAACCAAAAATTGAAAACCCAAACCGGGCAGAAAAAAGAAACGAACTAAAAACCAAACCAGGTTGAAAAAATTGAAATCCAGAACCGAACCAAAAAATTGAAAACCGAACCGGATCAAAACACAAAAAATTCAAACCGGACCGAAAAATCAAAAACCTGAACTGTGCCGAAAAATTTGTAAACCAAACTGGACCGAAAGCTAAAAATTCGAACCGGACCGAAAAACCAAAAACCCGAACCGGGGTGAAAAACTGAAAATCTGATCGGACTGAAAACAAAACCGAAAAAGGAACTGGTCGAAAAACCGAACTGAACCGAGCCGAAAATCCGAAACCCGAACCATACTGAAAAATTGAAATCGAACCAGATGAAAAACTAAAAATTCCTTTTGTTTTGGTAAAAAAAAACCGAAAATCGAACCGTACTAAAAATCAAAAATTCCTATAATTAGACTTTGATTTTGATTTTTCTTAATATAGGAAATAATTTTTCTTACAATTAAGTAGCATGACAGTTTTGGTAAAAAAAAAATAATCAAGCTTCATTTTCTCTCTGAAGTAGAGAATAAATTAAATGGGTTTAATGGGTACGCATACTTAACCCTCTCATGACTCATGTATTATAAGGTTAAAAGGGTTATCACCCATTTATCACTCAGTTAAAAACTAAATTACCCATTTATCACCCATACCCTTATTTAGTGAGTGGATATGGGTAGGTAAATGGGTATGGATGGACTTTACCACCTCTACTCACAGCTGATCATCTACTCTTTGGAGCACCAATTACAGCTCACCTACTTTAGTACCTAAATCAAATCTTCCATACCACAATTCCATTAGTAGCTACAGGGGGAATATAAAATTAAACTAGTGGAAAATTTTTCATTGTGATTTTGTAAAAAAAAAAAGAAAGAAAGAAAGAAAACTAGCTAGTTGCGATTATTTTTTGTTTTTTTGAAAGCAGTTGTGATTATTACTTCACATATGATATAAGAGTCTAATTTCGACAAACCTAATTATTAATTACAGCAAAAAGAAAGCCTTGTAAAACATGTTTTATGTTTCTTGTCCTTGATGCCTGCCCGATTTCAAGGTGAATAGGAAAATGAACGTGAATCCTATAACATTGGATGCTGAGAGCTATTAGTTTGTCACCTTTAATTGCGTTTTTAACAAAATGCAATCTTAAAAAAAATGTTTGACATCTCAAAAAAAAATGTTTGACAATTTGTAGTTTTATCATTAGGGCCTGTTCGGAATATTGTTTTAAGAATTTTTTTAATTAATTGTTTTATTTTTTACAATTATTTTTTTTTACAAAAATATGTTTTTTTTTGAAAAAAATTATTCATTTATCTGTTTTTCTCCAATAATAATTTTTAAAACCAATTTTTTTTTTTTGTAAAAAAGAACTCAAAAAAGTGTTTCCCAATTGCCAACTCCAAACAGGACTTCAGCCAAGAATATATACTTGATGGTGCTATACACACACTTTGTTTTTATTAATAATTATTAATTGATTATTTTATTGTCTATAAATGAGATTATAACACTATTAGAAAAGATAAATTTAGATTAAAAGCAAAATAATCGTAGAATCTCCGAAAAACAAGCCACTTCTATCATTGAAAATCCTCACATAATTCCCTCAATACTGCTACAAAACTTTCAAATAACAATAAGATTTTTTAAGGGCAGGATTAATAGTTCAAGTAACTTAAATTGGAATTAGCAAAATAAATCATTTGATTATTGTTGAACTGATCCAACTAATATTTCCTGGAAACAATTTCTTTTAATTTTAAATTAATAAACTCTATTAAATATTCACATCATAAAAAAAATAATCGCAAACAATAAGAGCGCATAACTTTTCTTCATATTAACGATTCCATATTTTATGTTATTCGTTTATAACATTCCAATGTCACAGTCATATAAGTTTGAAAATTAACAACTAGCTGAAAGGTGTTGATTAGACTTGCCAATGCCAAGTGCTTCATCATGGTATTATTTCACTTCAAATAAGAAAAAGACATACCACCAATGAAAGGAAGGAAATTTCCTTGATGAACAATCTGTAAAAAAGAGATGAAACAGTATATTTAACTTCAATAATTAGCCTTTCAGGGGGAAAAGACTTCAAAAATTGAATTTTCCGAAGTACTAAATAGAAAACGAATTTCACTTGTTTACAAAGGTATATTGATAGATGCCTGAATTGAGCTAAGTATCATATTATGGCTTAAGTATCAAATTGCCCATCCAACTTGCTAGTTGCCACTCATGGTTAATTAACCTTGAAATTTACTTCATAATTAATTAGTTATCTCTTGAATTTATTAATTTAAGTCAATTCAGGACATATATATAAAAAAAAATATATAGTTGTTAATATGTAAACTTATGTTAATTAGGGTGAACTGACCAAAATTAATAAATTATGGACTGATTGATCATAAAATTAATTGACTATGAGCTACAACTTCAAGAGGCAAACTGATACTTAATTCCACACACATTTTATACCTTGAGTTGTTGTCATTGTTGTTAAGTTTAAATTGAAACACACAATCATAATAGGAGGCGAAGCCACAACACATAGAAACACCTTATATTGATTATTAATTTAATGAAGCAAAGATAATTAAGTTTACAAAATTTGTGGCAAAATTAAATTTTAATTATAATATTTTTCAAAATAGTTACAATTTAGTTGCTGAATGATTGTAAAGATTAATGATTCATAACCCATTTAATTTTGTTTATGTTCTTAAATCAAATTGATATTAGCATTATGAATTTTCAAAAGTAAAATAATCAAACTCGAGTTGAAAATAAAAAAAATTATACTGCTCAAGTTAAAACTTAAAAGTGATTAATAATTTAATCTAATCATACAAGTTAAAGCAACATAGGTGATCTTCATTGAAGTGAAGTTGTTAATTAGTTTAATTTTAAGTGTTCTTAGAGTTTAAGGCTTTGCTTGATTGAGTAAGAGAGCTGGAGAAGTATAACTTCCTACGAAAGTAGGAAATTTTTTGTTGTTTGGTTCAATTTTTTAATCTTACTTTCTCAGAAGTAACTTTCATAGCAAAACTTAAGGAAGTAATTAAACTTCACTAGTCAAAGGGAAGTAACTTTCATAGTAAAACCAAAGGAAATCAAACTTCCCTAGGAAAGTAAGAAGGGATAAGGTGCAAAAACACTCTTAATGTTTAACTTAAAGAGTAAATATGCCTTTAAAGTTTTTTTTTGACTCAAATATGACCTTAATATTTATCAAAGGTTCAAATATGCCCTTAACTCTTTAAAATCCTAAATTTTCATCTTAAATAATTTCTTTTAGTCCCTAAAATTTTAATATATATTCAATTAAGTTGAATTTAAAATTTTAATTTTTTATTAACATTTTATAAATTAAAATAATGTAAAATAATTTTATCTATATTTTAAAGAATTAAGATAAATACAATTAATACAATTTTTTTATTAATTTTTAACATTTTAATTTTTATCAAATATTTAAAAATAATCTTCATATTCATATTAATCAAAATCATTTTAACATGCATAAAATTTTATTTTATTTTATTAAATTTTAAATAACTTATTTAATTATTTTCCTATTTTTCTAGACTTGAAAATATTTTATATATAATAGATTTTATTTTTTGAAGGACTATATTAGTATTGTTTTTCTATGTATAAAATATTAAAAGTCCTATATAGATTTTTAAATTTGTGCACATTGATAAATATGTCAATCAAAAATTATCGAAATAAAATAAAAAATACTATATTAGTTTTATTTATATCAATATAAAGATTGATTTTAAGTTTTCAAAAAAATAAATTGTTAAACTATAATAAAATAAAAGTATTTATTTTACTTTAATATATATTAACTCTTTAAAATATGAATAAATTTATTTTATATTATTTTTATTGATAAAAAATATTTTAAAATTTAAATTTGACTTAATTGAACATATATAAAAGTTTAGAGACTAAAATAATTAACTTAAGTTTAAAATTTAAGATTTTTAAAAGTTAAGGGCCATATTTGAACATTTAGATAAAAATTAAGGTCAAATCTGAGCTAAAAAAAACTTTAAGGGCATATTTGCTCTTTAGGCTAAACATTAAGGGTGTTTTTGCACCTTATCCCAAGTAAGAATTAAAGACAATATTTTATTTTTAAATAAATATTGAGGACATTATATTCGATGTTTAGTGATTTAAAAGTAAAAGTTAACTTCCATACACTTAAAAACTGAGTTAATTATTTTGACGGTCCCTCAACTTATGTGTTGTAATAGAAAGTTCCTAAACTAACTTTTATAACATTAATATCCTTAAACTTAAAATTTTATTTCATTAACGGTCATTCTTCTAATTTTACTCTTGGCTAATATTTTTTTAGTCCTTGAATTTGTCCAACACCAACTTTATAGTTAGTGGCAACAAATTTTTTTTTTAAAATATATTTATTCAATATTTTTATTTAAAAGAAAATATTATTAAGAAGTTAAAATTATTTTATCATTATATTATTACTGAATATTTTGTTATATGCTAAATTAGTGTACTCTGCTAACCTATTATCTTTATTTAATTAGTATTAATATTATTCTAATATTTTATTTAAACTATACTTTGTGATTTTAAGTACCTTTTTATAATATTATTTTAAAAATTAAATAGTTAATAGAATATTTTTCATAAAAAATGCTTGAAATATCCGTAATATGTTTCGCAATATTGAAATATATTAATATAAAAAAAACTAAAATTTACTATGAATATATATCTATTGAGATATTATTTTATTTATCAAGTAATCAATTTAATTTTTCTCATGTTAGTTTTATTTTTTATTGACATGTTACATTAATTTAATCTTTAAATTTAGTTTTTTTT
>CANYLF013168080.1:0-13099 GCA_948193215.1 Bocquillonia castaneifolia
TAGAACATGATTTTAAAAAATGAACTGGACAGTCTGGTTGAACCGATGGCTGATTTAGTCCAAAATGGTTATAAATATGAAATTTTTGTTTGATGAGTTGAGAGTTCACTAGTTTGATTATGGTTTGAACTAGTTTAATCAAAAAAATAACAGGAAGAGAAATTATACAATTTTTTAATACCGGTCAGACCAATTGAGCTAAATTGATAGTCTCACCAGTTCAACCATTTTGATTCTTAAAACACCGAACTATATTTCACTTCATTATTAATTGAATCAGTACAAAAACAATGGCAGGAAAGGAAATCTAAGAAACTAATTATTTATAGAAAGTGACTAAAAATGAATGGTTATTAAATAAGGAGAGAAATTGAAGGTTTTAATAAGCAAATATATAATAAGATTTGCAAATATCGTTACTATTAAAACAAAGTACGACCAATGATTTAGAAATAGTGTAAAACTTTATAATTTCACACGTGTATAAGTGGATCCACTCAAAAGAAAAGAAAATGTTGAAAGAAGGGGCATGTGTCTAATATAAGAATAATATGGATTGAGGGAAGTAATTCAAATGAAAGACATTGAAACATCTATGAATCAATGAGTACCTTAAAACAAAGTACTGGGGGATTAATTGATAGATAGCATACAGATCATATTTAGACGTTAATTAGTGTTTCAAAATGAAAATACAGAAAATAAAGGTAAAGCAAACGAAAATAATACAAGTAGGTGTAAAATAAATTATTATTTTATATATTTGAAATTTGATCATCAGAGTATATTTCAGTTTCTTTAATATTAATCTAATTAGTGTGGTCCTAATAAATTAGATAGTGAAAATAGCACTACCCTAATAATAATAATAATAATAATAATAATAATAATAATAATAATAAGGGAAATATTAACTTAGGAGACATATTTTAAAGAAATATAGATAAAATTTTTGACTTTAATAAAAGATAATAATATTAAATTTAAAATTAATACTCTGATGGTAACAATTGTTACTCTCAAAATACAATCCATATTATATTGAAAAGTACCCATTGGGTAAGTCCGCACTTGTACATTTCAAGGATGCCTATTAGAATTCAGACTACACAATAAGGAAGTAGTCCTCTCCAACGTCCTAAATTTTATTGGACACCAATAGAATTAGAACTCGATACATTTAACTTGGAATCCTAAATTGCTTTGCGTACTACTGTGTTTAATTAAGATTGTGATCAAAACCAAGGAAGCTTAGTGCGCCCTACATTATGGATGGCTTAAACTCCACTTTGAAGCAAAGCACAGATAATAAATATGTACACAAGTAGGCAGTAAAAGTACTCCAGTTAGGCCATAACAGTCCCGGCAAAGTATGCCAAGGGACCAACAATGGCGGCATTGATATAGGTTGCTGGTTCCGAATGATCATAATCGGACCGGTCATCCGGGAACCCATCTCTGTCATTCGGGCCGCCAACAATGGCTCCGACTAATATGTTCGGATTCGGATTTGGTGAATAGAAAAATGATTGGAAACCTCCCTGGCAATCTATTACCGGTGGGTGTTCAGCAAGTGATGGCATTGAAGATCCTCTGTGGTGAATTTTCTTTGGATATTGAGCACCAAATCCTACCATGTATGACAGTTTTATTGGGTTCACACCTAGTATGTAGTCCACCTATAAAATAACAAATAAATCAGGTTCATTAAATTGTTAAAAAAAAAATACTGCAAAGTGAAAATTCTTGTATGGATCATGTAGATCATACGACATTTCACTTATCATAACTTGTCATAGACATATATAAACATATGATCGAGTGAACTATGGTTCATCCCAATGAAATAATAGAGAATTGATTATTATAATGTAAAAAATAATGTGATTACCTGTTTTTCTGCGACATGTAAGAGGGAATCAGGAGTGACTACGAGATTCCCACAATTGAAAGTGTATTTTGTTGCTTTCATGTAATTAGCATAAGTGGTAAGCAAGAATGTTATTGATGTTACATATTGTAGGTTACTTTCAGGTCGTTTGTACATCAGCCCTCCTGAAAAATAAAACAGTAAAAAAATTATTATTTTTACTATGGGGAAAAATCAACAAAAAAAAAAAAAGCAGAGAAAAAAGATTATTTTTACCAGGAGTGTATTTTGTAGTTGTGGAGGGAGAATTGGGTAATATACGGCACATGAAATTTTCAGCTTCCACTTTGTATTGCTCAAAATTTTTGTCATTGTTCAGTATAGCTCCCTGGAAGAAGAAAATATACTTTCAATTAACAATTTATTAATGTTAAAATAAGCCAAAAATAGAAATAGATGATTTGACTTACCCTAGATAAGAGTACGTGAGCACCAGCATACTTATTGTCCCAGCTAAAAACGTCTGGATGGTCATCAGCCCCTATAGATTTCAAGAGATTGTAGTAATACATTTGATTTGTTGCCTTCAATAGCCATGCTGCTCCCCATAAGAGCTCATCCTGAGTAGGCATTACAATATTTTAGCACTTCATGTATCCTAATTCGTCACGTTACGAAAATGGAATGTATCATGTCATTTTTAAAAAAATCGGTCATGCTAAATGTATAGAATCTATTCAGATTTTTTTTAATTAAATGTAATTTTATAATTACTAAAATGTCCTTATTAAAATTAGTGGCAAAATATCCCTCCAACATTATATTTATGGTAATTAGCAAAATAAACAATAATTTTTGAAGAAAATATTTCCAATAATGTATATCTAAATCAAATTTCAACATAACTTCCTTATATAAGAAAAACTTTTATAACCTTAAATATTCTATTAGAATTTGGAAATATTTGTTATTGATTTGAATAAAAAAGTAAAGAAAATTATTTTTTTTATCGATTTGAATGAAAAAAAGTAAAGAAAAATAATATTAGATTTCAAAATAGATATTTATTCATTCTTCTTTTACATCCTTGAACAAGAAAATATGCTATTGTTCTTAAATATTATGTTGTCCTTTTAAAATAAAAGAAACTCATCGTTCTAAAAAATATTCTTTAATGGAGAATTCAAATGAAAATGTTATTGTGGTACCAGATGATGGGAATGAAGAAGAAAATAATATAATGAATGATGAAGAATTGGATGATGATAATGTAGGAGAAGTTGAGAGGGATGTGGAACAAAATAATATGAACAATGATGAACGACTGGTTAGCACAGGAAATATATTCACAGGTTACGCAAGTTGTATAGAGCGTATCAAGATTTTGCTAAGGTGAATGGATTTTGTATTACACAAAGGTTTGTTCATAAGATTCACGGCAGTGGTGAATACAAGTATGTAACTCTATGTTGTGATAAAGGAAGATCAGGGCAGTATATGAAGTCTTCAAAGAGGATAAATTTTCAGGCAATGATGAGCGCTTAATTTTTAATTATTTTATATTATAATATTTAGCATCGTAATTTCTAAATTTTGTATAGTTCAAAAAAATTCTCTTGGACACTAAAATTAAATATGTTAAAAATTAAAGTTGCTAATAATATTAATTATAACTATTTTTTAGTTGTTAAATTTAAATGCAAGAACAAATTTAAAAATTGAGCAAGTAAATATATTAATTATTTATTTTTTATAAGAATGTTAATTATTTATTTTAAATAAAACTATTGTATAATAAAAATTATAAATTGCATTATTTATAAAACAGGAAACAAAGAAAGAAAATATCCTAGTACTGGTAAATGGGCAAAACTAGAATCGACAATTATATCTTACTAGATTCCTTGGTTAAAAAAATACTTCCCGCTGTCATATTATAAATTTGGTAAATGTTTAATTATTAGAATAGTGGAGAGATTTGTTTATTTTCCTAATTTATTCGGTGTTAAATTAGTAAAGTCAATGCTTAAATTCAAATTTTAAATTAAAAAAAATTCAAGACAATAAAATTTTTATAATGGCGATCATGTTTTTCCATTAAATTTTTTAATTGTATTACCTCATTATTCATTAATTAAAAGACCTAAATAACCCTATTTATCCAAATAGATTCTATCCAAATGGTTTTGTTGTAAAAAAAATTGTTGCAAAATTTTCATTAGAACCAAATCAACAAGTGTCATAATTCAGAATAGGGTATATGATGTGGAATTTGATGAATTTAAGAAAATCCGGTAACTCAAATCCAGTAAATACATTCAGACGGGCACTGGATTAGCAATTCAAAGAAAGAGGATTAATTTTATACCTTATAGCCATTGTACGAGCAATAAAACGGGCAAACAGATGAACCAAGTGAATCACTATAAGCACCCTGATGCTGAAAAGCAAATTGAAAAACATTCTTAGCAGTACCCAGAAGCAAGCTCGAGTACTTAGGGTCAGATTCTTTGAAAACTATAGAAGCAGCAGCCAATGCAGCAGCAGTCTCTCCAGCCACCTCAGAACCTGGATTGCTCGGAGAGACCGAGTAAACGGACCGAACAGTGTCCATATCCTCGGGCCTCTCCCAGCATTTATGATCGACATTCGGATCGCCCACACCGACATAAAGCTTGCCAGGAGTGGCAGTGGAACATTTCAGAAGATAATCTGTAGCCCAACGGATTGCTTCCCTGGCATTTTGTAGTTCAGGTCCCATTCTTTTGCCATATTCAAGAGTACTCCAAGAAAGCATTGTGGTCATGAAGGCCATTGGGAAGTTAAATTTCACATTGTCTCCAGCATCGTAGTAGCCTCCACTTAAATCCACCTGATATGCAAAATCACAAATTGTTAAGACATTACACATCTAATGGCATGCTGAAAAATTGTGCACCAACAAAGGCAATAAAGTCTCATGAAGTATCCTGAAAGTTTCAGATTTGAATCTCATCCCTCTCTCAGTTAAGAAAAACGCAATAAAAATAGACATACATTGGCAAGTGAGCCATCAGAGAGGCCTGAATTAGACCTCCAAGACATTTGCTGTGATGTGGGGAGTCTCCCTGACCTCTGACCTTGAAAAAACAGGATGGATTTTGCTAATGCATCCTTGTAATTGGGACTAGTAGCTTGGACAATTCCCAAACAAAATATTGAGAAACATAACACGAGGCAGTAAAAATTAAGAACTCCTCTCATTTTTTTTTTGTTTTTGTTAGTACCTTTTTTTTTTAATGTAAAATATGAAATTTGTAAGTACATAATTAGTACTTCAAGCACCAACAATATAAATTTTTTTTTTTTTTTTTGCTTTAGGTATGACTTGAGTTCAACAATGTCTTGCCTTTATATAGGATAGTGTAATCAAGTCTCATCACCAAAGCGCAAATCAAGACTTTTCCATTTGAGAATTTTTTCCTATATTGTTATTGAGCAATAAATTTTAAATTATTTTTGGAGATATTGGTATGTATATTATGTTAATGAAATCTATTCTCAAGTAATCTGGGGGGATCAAGAATAATGATGGAAAAGATTTCCCATGCATTAATGTAGTATAATTGAACCATTTATAATTAATATACGTGATGGATTGAACAAAATATTAATTATTAATATTTCCTCTTATAATTATATATATGGAGGACTGAAAAAAATATTAATTATTAACATATTAATTTATTAAATATATACGTACATGTAAATTCAAAATAGTTCAATACTAATATTTTCAGGCAAAATTAAACATATATCCTAAAAACCATTAATTATACTATCATATAAAACAAATTATACGATGAAAAATTATAATACAAATGATTTATCATTGACCTAATAAATAAAATTTAAAACTTTCTTAAAAAAATTAAAACTGTTGTTCACCAAAAAAAAATAAAATTGTTATACTTTAAAATTAATTCTAATATCTTATAAAATAATAACAATTGAGTTTATTTTACTTAGGGCCTGTTTGGATAAGCTGGTAGCTGATAACTGATAGTATCAAGTGTTTGGTTAAATTATATTAATGGTTGATGTTTGTATATTAAATGACAAATATAGACATTTGTGTGTTATTTTAATAATAACAATAATTTATAAATAAATAAGTAAGAGTTTATAACGTATAATATTTGAGAGCAATACAAAATCAATTAATAAAATATAAATAGAAAAAAATCAAAAAAATAATTAAATATGTAAATATATATTTAAAAATAAAATGTTAAAAATATGTAAATAATAGTATTCATTTTATAATTAATTTTATAATGAATACTGTAAAATTATTTATAATTTCTAAATTTTAAATAATAATTTATAATAAACATTCTATATATTATCATATGTATTAAATTATATAAAGAGTTTTATTTTTATATCTAAATAATTATTATAATTTTTAAACACATAACAAGGGGTAGATAAATCAATATACATTTATAATAGTGAACAGCTCGTGAAAAGCTTCAAATTGGAGCTTTTGTGAAAAGGTGCCTCAACGGCTACCAGCAGCTGTTCAAAAATTATTAACCAAACACCTACCTTATCTGTTGGGACTTGACAAGCAGTTGAAAAGCTCCCCAACAGCTAAACCAAACACCCTCTTAGTCATCTCAACAATTTTTCTTTTAATCATCTCAACAATTTTTCTTTTAACCTCATTTATTGAATAATTACATCCTGATTGGTTTGCTATCTTCCATATAGATTTTCAAAATATATTGTTTATTTCGATTTAAATATATTACAAATTATAAATGTGATTGAAACCTATGAAATTGTACAAAATGATGTCTACATTTAAATCATTCCATATTCATACACATGCACATACAAGTACAATAGAACCAATATAAATTAATATGAACCGTTAAATAAAAAATATTAAATAATAGAAGTTATTAATTTATAGAATATTCATACAAAATATTATATATTTTTATGTAGTTTGTATAATTAATATAAAGAAAAATTGTGAAAAAAAAACTTTTCTTTATCAATAAAGAAAATGTTTTTTGTTATTTTATTTAAAATTTTTACTTCTTATATATTATAATTTTTTTTGTTATTTTATTCAAATTTTTTACTTCTTATACATTATAAAGTATTTTCTAAATATATACATGTTTAAATATAAATAACTTTAAAAAATAAGCAATGTATATGGGGGTTTGTATAGGGAACGATGATTCTGTAAATTAATATTTATATGTAGGTATATAATATTAAAAAATAGATAGCAAAATTATTAAATTATACATGTGAAACGGAGTCCATGGGTTGATCTTTTATTAAATAATAGAAATTATTAATTTATAGAGTATCAATTTATCGAGTTTCAACTGGACATTGTTACATATATGCACTAATATATCATCTTTAAAAATTTCTCTCTAGTCATTAATATGTAAATAGGATTTCCTTCAAAATTTATTAATTATTGAGCAATAGAATTGCTAGGTGCACAACTGATAAGCATGGTTTTGAAAGCCGGCCTGATCCGACCGGTTCAACTTGTAAACCTGGAAATCGATCTTGAAGATGAACCGGTTTACTCCAAAAACCCATTTTTAATAAACCTTCTAAAAATCCATTTGAACCGATGGTTGAATAGTGGCACAGTTGACCCGGTCACGGCTCAACAATTCAAATGGGTTCTTTTTATTTTTACTTTTTATATGTTAAAAATTTTAAACTATGTCATTTTATTAAAATAATTTAAAATATATGACTATTATTCATTTAAATTATGAAATATTTATATTTTTTAATTTTATTATTAAATATTTCATTTCAAGATAAAAAAAAAATAATTTTTTTTAAGATATATATGATTGAAATATGACTTATAAATTTAATTATATTCAATTATAGTTTTATTTGTTATTGCTTTTTTTTTTAATAATTAGCTTTACTTCTTAGTACTTATTTTATTTTATATATTTAGTTATATTGTATCAATAATATCTATGCATGTATATTTATATACTTGTATTTTGAAATTTTCGGTTCAACCACGGTTGAACATCTAATCCTTAACCATTTGGTATTTCTGGATGAATCACCGGGCCGGTTTTAAAACCTTGCTGATAAGTATAGAAAGTGAAATGAAGTTGTTTTCTCATAAATTTATTAATTATAGAATTATTAAATTATTGAATTTTAAATATAAGAGGGTCAACTGTAGTAATTATACCAACTCAGTTTACTCGAATTAATTTTTGGTCAATTTTCTTTGCAACTGGATTTTAAAAAGTTTTATTTAAAAGGAGGTGAAACTACTTGCAATTTGCAAAGTCCCCTTAAAAAAACACTTGTAAAGTTCTCTATCATGGGAATCTTAACAAATCTCTTTCCCGTCCCATCGATAAAAAAGAAGAGAAGAGAAAGAACAGAACTTCTATATGTTGAGGGAAAATTTATAGGCAAGTCGTTTATTTGAGAAGGCAATTTGCGTTGGAAATATTTCAATGTGTAATGTTTTGGTGATATGCTTAGAAAGCTGATTATAAATCGTTTTCTATTTTGTGTTCAATCAATAAAAGGAAATTAAAGTACCCTTTTATTTTTTTTTTAATATTTATTTCCCAAAATTATCCATAATTATAATATCTACGGATTACTATATAACGAGATCTTTTTATATAGAGAGAAGAAAAATAAAAGAAGGGTTATTATTAATTAAATCAGATTATGGAACTTAGAAAGATTTGTTAGTGGTTACAGAATGTGGGGCAAACATGAATATTTAGGACCTGTTTTTGATGAATATAATTTTTTTCAGCGGACAAACTTTGTTGCCAAAGCTGATACAACACTACGTTTTTTTTTTCTTTTGTTTATTAATTAAAATTCGACTAATATATGTGTAAACTACAAATGTTTTGAGGATGGTTTAAATCTAAATTTATGAGAATATATTTCTAAATATAGTTGAAAATAAATGGTTGCTTTCTAAATTTAGTTATGGAATGAAAATAATGATTGCTTTTTAGGGAATTATTCCATAAAATAATTATTTGGAATTTTATGTATAATAGAAAAAAAATCTAAATAGAAAATTGGAGTAAAAAAATCATCTAATATATTCTAGTAATTGTAAAACATATTAAAGGATTTTCTACAAGTGGAAAAAAAATTAACCAAATGGAAGACAAGTGGGAAAAAATTAACCAAATGGAAGACTCTCCAAAGGAACCAAACTTAGTATGTTTTCTTGGGTGGCGGTTTTTACATTCCCAACTTTGATAATTGCACTTGAGTTTAAATGACTTAACTAACTTTTTTTTTATCTTCATTCAATTTGGAAAGAAATTAATAATAAAATAGTAAGATAATGAAAAAAATGGCAAAGTGTATTTCTTACTTTCTTTCCATAATTGATTTTTTAAAAATCTTATTATTTAAATTTTCTTTCTTTCTTTTTATTCACCTTTTTCTTTCCATAATTGATTTTTTTAAAATTTTATTATTTAGATTTCCTTTCTTTCTTTTTATTCATTTTTCTTCGGAAGATTCATCTTTCTTTTTATTCATGTACTATCAAGAGATGATTATTTTTTTTTATTTATGCAATACAAACTCTTATAAGCTATAAATAAAACAATAATATAATTTTTTTAAAAAAAACATATAAGCTTCAGTAATAAAAAAAATTTTAAAACTCAAATCTTAAAATTGTATCAAGTTCACATTATTTAAGAATTTTAATTTTATACTTAAAGTTTAAAAAATGAAAAGAGAATTATGGACAAGAATAATAAGTTCACATTATTTAAAGAATTTTAATTTTATACATAAAGTCTCAAATGAAAAAAAAAAAAGAATTATGTACAAGAATATTTGAGGTAGTTGCAAGGTTGAATAATCGGAAAAGAACCATCATATCTCGGAGGATCTAATGGTGAAATAAAAAAAATTACTAACATAATATTAGATTATTCATGTGAATGATTTTTTTAAGAGGGTTCAAAGTGCGATGGAAAGTGATTGTAATATTTTTGTTATCTGGATATTAATAAAAAATAATTAATAATAATAATAAAATTTAATTAACAATAACTAAATAAAGTCATAGGATAATCACTTTTCATAAACATTAGATGATTATCATCTAACTTTTTTTCGGGGAATTATTATCTCACTTTCAGGATCTAAAGTTTAAAATCTTTTTAAAGTTTATATGGTAAAGATTCATGATATAGAAGGAAACAAAATGCAATTCTTTTTTTTTTTTAATATCGTGGGTCCAATATTTTATTTTATTTTAATTTAGAAAGAAAAAAATAAAAATAGGGTCAATGACGTCATTTACTTTTAAAAAAATTGAAATTGAAGTCAAGATGTGTGGTGTTAAAATCTCCTCCTTATACATGATTCCCTTCTCTCTCTCTCTCTCTCTCTCTCTCTCTCTCTCTCTCTCTCTCTTTGAAACTTTTAGTATAAAATTAAAATTCTTAAAATAGTGTCAACTTAATACAATTTTAAGATTTGGGTTTAAAATTTTTTTATTAGTGGAGCTTATATTTTTTTAAAAAAATTATATTAATGTTTTTTATTACATTTATAGGTCATGAGAGTTTTTGTTTTATAAATAAAAAAAATTTTTTTTTAATCACCTCTTGGTAGTACATGAGAAAAAGAAAGATGAAAGAAAAGGAAACAATTGAAATCTAAATAATTAAATTAAAAAAAATAAATTATGGAAAGAAAATAAGAAATACACATTGCCATTTTTTACTATTTTATTTCTTTCCAAATTGAATAAAGATGACAAAGTTAGTTAAGTCATTTAAACTAAGGGATTTAAAATAGGAGTATAATTATCAAAGTTGGGAGTGCAAAACTCGCCACCCGGTTTTCTTTGACATTTTCATAATTTAAATTTATATATCAGATTCCTTTTTTAGATTGAGGTAATTTCGATTTACCCCTACGCTTTGACTTAATATATTGTTTACCCTGACGTTTCAAAATTATATTTTTACATCATTGCTTTTTTTTTTTGTCAAATTATATAAAATGATCCCTTCGTTAATGTAGATTTCTCTTCTAGCTCTCCATTAAGGAAAGCTATCTTAACATCTATTTGGTGCAATTTTCAAATCTAAATATGATACAATGGTTAGAATTAGACGAATAGAGGTAAACTTTACAAAGTTTCCTCATAGTCTATATCCTCTTATTGATCACAACCTTTCACCACAAGACGAGCTTTGTATCAATCAACAGAACCATCTGCCTTTCATTTGATTTTGAGAATCCATGTATTCCAAATAGATTTACAACCTGCCAGCAAATCAACCTAGCTCCAAACTTAATTTACTCTCATAGATTCTAATTCTCCTCCAATGCAACTTTACATTTATCTATAGCTAGACATTCAAGTGTCGCTTTCTTAATCATCTTTAAGAGTAATGATGAAAGCATCTGATTCAATCGAAAAACACCTTTCTAGGAATTTTACAACTTGTACTTCGATGTAATTGAGGACTTTCACTTTCGTTATTATTGCTTTCGTCAATCGAGATCACATTGTTATTCTTATTTCGTTCACTGAATTAAGATAAGAAAAGAAATTCTTGCATTATGTACAAAAGCTTTAGAAACTCTTATTAAAATAATATTTTGTTATTAAAATAAGTTATTTTTTATTGTTTTTTTAGAAAATTTATGTTATTATTTTAGAGTTATGAGTATATTTACAAATTACTTTAACATTAAAATTTAGGGATTTAAAATTTAGTTTTATAAATTTTAAAATGTGTTAGTAAACTTATTTATATTTTACTTTATAATTATGGATCTATATTAAATCATATGTAAATTTAACTTATCAAAAAATATGTAAATTTAATTAAGAATTTTATATATGTTATTTATTTTAAATATATGGGATAAATAAAATGTTTAATTTTTTTACAGTAATTAAAAAATTAATAAGAAGAAAAGTACTCATTATTCAAGAACCATATCCATTTACAACAACAACAACAACAACAACATATACACTGGAAAGACCCAATTGCGCAAAACTTAGCAAACAAAAGTGCAATCAGACCCCTGAATTTTTCACCTTCAGCTACAGTAACTCAATCAACTTCAAACCGTTTGTTCATTGTCATTGAACCACCTTTAGGCGCCATTTTGGTGTCAAATTGAAGCTACTGAAGTTCTCTTAGTCAAAACCAAGAACGTCACCTATGAGTGTAAAAAATGGAAAAACCAAAGCTCGAAATGCCAAAATCATGGGGAGGGGGGGGGGGGGGGTAGAACTTGCCTCGTGGGAACTCTCCTAGCTAGCCGAGGTCGCTCCTTGTTGAGTTATTGATGCAAACTTCTCCAAAAGCTTTGAAGAATTAACTGGTTGGCCTGGAAGCCATCTAACAGGCTCTCGCAATTGCATAGGGTCTATCACAGTAATAAACTCGGAGTATGAGGTCAAATCCATAGGGACAATCGTTTAAAACTACTTTTTGATTAAGTTCACAATAGAAAATAAAAGTAAAACAAATAACCTTGATTTGATTTTTTAATGATTTTGAAAACTAAATTTAACAAGAATTTAAAAGCAAAAACAATTAAATTGATTAAACGACCACAATAAAACAAACACAAGAGTTCAGGATTTCATCTAGAGGGATAACTTGATTATCAATCACAAATTCATTTAAGCAAGACTTTATGAAAATATTTTAATCCTTTCCCAAGGTAGAAAAACGTATTCAATTGAACCAGCTATGTTGCTCTTTCAATGCACACCAATTAAAAACAATCGAATCCATTAAGCAAATCTTAAATCAAGTTTAGGTTAATTATCATTTCCGTATTAATGTCTAAACAAGCTCAATTTTCAAATCCGACTTATTTTAACCCATCCATCGAACGATAAACCTAATAAATACACATCTAGGTTATCAGTCAAGAAATATGTTAATAAGCTCTTAGAAATCGAATTAAATGAAGAAAATAAGAAAAACTATTATTAAAATAGTATTCAAACCATTGATAATCAAACTACCCCCTACTAGATTACATCCGTCCCTCTAGTAGGAGATTTAGTTCCTAAAAATATTAAAAACTAACACACAAACAATAAAAAATAAACATAAACATAATTAAAGGATAAATAGAATCAAGGAAATAAACCAAATCCTTGTAAACCAAACTTGAATCCTTGAA
>CANYLF013168464.1:0-14073 GCA_948193215.1 Bocquillonia castaneifolia
AGTTGAGATTGATTGATTTATGAGATTATTAATGAGTTGATTGTCTAAATGATTGGTTAAAAATTGGTAATCCAAAAGATGATGGAAAATGAATGATTTATGATTGGACAACAAGAGGTTGTTCCAAATGAAAAGATGAGAAGTTGAAAAAGATGTAATTGGGTTACCTCTCATTTAACCTTTCTTTTAGATTATTTAACCAATTATAAAAATTGATTATGATGTGTTGTGATGTGGAATCAATTGACTTGTGAATTTGTGAGCTGGATTTCGAAATTGTGATGTATTGTGAGTTGAATTGATTGTGGTTGTGTTTGAAATGGGCATGGTTGACTCGGGGAAAAAGGGTTGTGTGTTTCGGGTAAGCTGAGCCGGTAGGATAGCTGCCTGTCGAGTGATGATGAGACTGATCCGGTGGGATAGTCTCGTCGGTGGCCAACTATTTATATATGTGAAAGAATGTGATAAATGATTTGGTGATGATTTGGTGAGGATGAGTCATCCGTCCGATTTTGTGATTGGGTTTGTGAATTTTGGTGATTCATGTGTATATAGTTGAATTGTTATTATGGTGTGAAATTGATTAAATTGAGATTTTGATTGATTGAGATTGGAAGAATTGTGAATTGATTGGGATTGTGAAATGATGGAAATGTGGTTGTGAAATAGAATTTGTTTGTTTGATTGATAAATTTAGAATTGGTTGAATTTGATATTATTGGTGAATTAGATTGTGTGAATTATGAATTATGTTCTAAATTTGTTATACGTATCAAATTTATCTGCTGTGCTGGGTGTATTTATATGATCCGATAAATTAATATAAACTGGCATATTATGCCAGTAAACATAGAAGTCTTAGAAAAGACTTCAAATACTTGAGTTAACTATAGTTATATTTATGCTTATTTTTCTCACTGAGCATTAAGTTCACTATTTTTCCTCAATAATCCAGTATTGCAGGAAAATCAAAAAGGAAAGAAATACTAGATTTGGTAGAGCTCCATGTGGTTAGACTCCGACGATCTTAGGGAAAAGTGTTTTTGTTATTACGATCTTATTGATAAATTTTATTTATCAAAGAGTAGTAATGGATTAAAGTTTGTTATAATATTTATATATTAAAGTTTATTTTATGATAAAGTTAATATTTTTAGTGAGTATATACTAAGTATATACGTATAAATGGGTTATAAATTTGAGGTGTTACATAAAAACTTATACTATCGTACTAAAATTTTAAAATTAATTATTAATTAACTAAATAAATTCTTTTAAAAACTTATTTAAAAATAAAATATACTCTATCACAAAATTCAACCAAATATAGCAGTATCATTCATTTTTAGGATTGGTCCAATACCCGTAGTTTTAGATACGAATTTGTCATTATATATTATTTTCCACTAGTAAATTAAACCTGAAATCTAATTGAAATCAAATTGGCAAAAGTGCAGGAAACCAGAGTATACCAAATTTCCCCATTAGGAGAAGTTAGCTCTGGTAGTAAATAAAATCGACCGTACCCTTATCAATCCATATGCAATGCAGAAGAAGTAACAGAGGAAAGGCGTATGCTATACTTTTCCACTGCATTTGAATTTTTTGTTCTACTTTATCCCCGTTATTAACGCACGTCTCTCGATTATTAACGCACGTCTCTTGATTTTTTGGTCAAATTATTAGAAAAAACTCAGCAAAAATGACATGATTGGCACTTGCATCCAATATTTTCTTAAATGAATTAAAATCCCATTGCATTTTATTTTGTTAACAAATTAGTCCTTCATATTTAAAGTTATTAATTAAATTTTTACATATGCATTATTAAAATATCTTTCATAACAAAAATCTTATATCCCACTTGATAAGAAAATAAACAAAATCTCCTAACAATACACACGGTTAACATTATTAATTATTATAATTATAGTAATGTGATTTGTCTCAAGTATATATAGACAATGCTGGATCTTAAGGGTTTGTTTGGTAAAATTTTAACGTGGAATTCAATTCATTTTTAATTTTAGTGTTTATTTGTTTAGCTATATTCAATTTCAAAGTTTAAAAAAAAATAGTGTAACAAATAAATTTTCATTGTATCAAACATATGAAACTGTGAATTTGAAATTTTTTTTATAAAATTTCATGGTATTCATTTATGCCATACAAACCCAAGTGCTGATCATAATAAATATTTGCCACTAACGTGGTATCCTATTATCCACCTGCATCCTTTCATCAATTTAACAAACAAAATCTCTAGTATTATTGCTTTAATAATAAAATTCATGCCACACACACACACACACATATATATAAAATTACAAATTTTATAAACAATAATCTACAGGTGCGCAAAAATTGAATTGGACCGAAAAACCGAACCAAATCGAACCGATTTGTGAAAATTAGTTTGATTTATTTGGTTAAACGGTTCGGTTTTTAATTTCAAAAAGTTTGGTTTTTGGTTCTGTTTTTTCATGTTTGAAAAACCGAACCAACCGAAAAACCGAAATTATTAATTTTATTATTATTTTTTTATATTTATATATACATTTTATATATTTTACTCATTATATTTTTATTTTCATACATTTTTATATGTATTCTTTTAAAAATATATTTCATGATTTTTTTTTGAATATATAAGCATATCAAAATTTAATAAATATTTATTAAAACATTAAAAAATTAGAATAAAATAAAAACCGACCGAACTGAACGGAATAAACAGAAATTAATTTGGTTTGGTTTGGTTTGGTGTAGGGGTCAATTTGATTCGGTTCGGCTCCAACCTTGAACCTCCGAAAAACCGATCAGTTTTAGTCTGGTTCAAACCGAACCAAATTGATCCGACCGATGCACACCCCTAGTATAATCCGTTAGTTTTTTTCTTTAATAAACAAATTATCAGCCCATGTCCGGAGATTTGCCCAGCCGAGCTGCATTAATTTTTTCATTTTTCTTCAATGTTAGAATTAAATTCAGTTTCTGTACTCAAATAAAAGATCAATTATGTTGTATTGCCAAAAAGCTATTGATCAAAGCTTGTAGTTTTCTACTTGGAAAATAATCTAGTTTTTTTTTTTTTTTTTGAGGAAGGAAAATAATCTAGTTAACAAATAAGTTCAATTAGTGGAAATTGAGCGAGTGCAGCAGTAACATAAAACAGTTTCAGAAGTCAGAGCTTTTTCAAGATACAACAGAATTCAGAAATTTCATAAAAACAGAAAGGACACTAACATATATTATAGCACAAAGAACAGACAATAGAGAGATTGACAATAAAAACTTGAAGCAGTTCGCAGGGTGGTTCCAATAGCGTGTGAAGGCTGAACTGTGCTTTATCCTTCCTCGCAAATTCTGCAATTGAATTTTAAATCTTGTTATATTTCCCTATCTGCACTCCTAAAATAAAAGAATGCAAACTGACAAACAAATCATATAATACTGCAAGCAAAGGAATTAATACCACTTGAGACCAATAATGTTCATTCACATCACACGCAAAGATCATAATTAAAAGAAGAAAGGGCACAGGATGGAGGGCTTGCCATTGATGATGGATTTCATTATTTTCCTCTAAATTTTATTCAAAGACTATTCGAACTGGTATCAGAGATTGTTGGCCGTCGACACAATTGCTGTAATAGACAGGTATGCTCACTAGCTTTGGACATTCACGAACTCTACACCTAGTTGTGCCATAGCTACAAATCAATTTTCCTTCACAAATTTTCTTCAATTCTGGTAAATTTTCTAAGGAGATGGAGTCTAAAGTCGGCAAAAAATAATCACTCATAAATTCATCTGTTCCAATTATCTCTTCCAACAGCGAACAATTGCCAACTGAAATAAATTCCAATTTTTGGAGGTTTGGGATGAGACGAGGAGGGAACACACTCCTAGTAGTTGGACAATTCTTTATGATAAACTTTTTAAGATGGGAAAAGCGGGCAATGGTGGGGGTACAAGTCCAACATCTAGCATGCCAAAAGGGCGTCAAACTTCTCCAAATTTAAAAGCCATAGAGACTCGAGGCTTTCAAGTTTTGTTGAAGATTGTTGAGACAACATAAGCAAGCACTCTATCCCATCACACTCCTCGATAACTAAAGACGACAGATTAGTTGCATTTTTTAATGGAGAAATTAGGGATAAGCTAGTTCCACCTTTGCATTTTACAATATCTACATATTTCAAGCGTTCTGAAATTAAGCCATCCTTAGCAACCCATTCTTCAATGGTACTGCACTCATTAAACACAACATAGAAATCTTCAAATTCACCCTCATCATAAGTTGATCCTATTGCAATATTCTCACATCTATTTTGACAACCAAAAAAGGTATTGAAGTCAAGGAGATTGTCGAAAAGGCAGCTCAAAGAATGTAATTTCCTTTCCCTTAACTGCAGCAATTGAATGAGGAAGTCTAAGGAATTGCAGATTACTGAGCTTGCTTAATATCCCCTTCTTTAACTCCTTTATCTTCGTGCCCCAGAGATCAAGATACAAGAGTTTCGAAAACAATTCCAAGTCTTCAGGAACATCTTCAACTCCGCTATAGTAGAGATCCAACTTCTTCAGTGCTGTAAGATTTGCTAAAGATGGTACATGTTGAAAAAATTTAGAATATAAAATTCTAAATTTTATATTTTAAAAAAGACTTTAGTAAAAAATTACAAGAAGAGCCTCAACTTTCACAAACACTCCACACTCACAAGACCACAATATAAGACATTTAGTCTTATTTTTTCTTCACTCCTCGATGCTTTACAAGGGTGGAAGACATGCGTATTTATAGTAAGCTAAATGAAATATACATCACTTAGTTATTTAAACTAAATAATTCCCTATCACACAAATAATAAAAGACTAATTAATTTGTATCCACACAAATTGATTTTTATTGTAGCCAACTCACACAAAATATCATCTTGGATTGACATTGATTATTAACATAATGCAATCACATTCTCTGCTCCAATTGCTGTTTTTGTTTCTGTATTCTTGATTTATCCACTAGGTCAGTCTGGTTGGTTTTTTGCGCCTAGTACCGCAATGTATCGAATCACATAACAATGGATACTTTTATTCCAACAGTTTCACCTTTCCTTCCTTAATATAGATTCTCTATTCCTAATTTTTGCGGTACAAAAAATACTGGAAAAATTGAAAAATATTACTATCGTTCTCTGATATATGAATGGGAGAAAACCCCCGATCAAACCAAACCCTTACATGCCTTAGCTCTGAACAGTAATTAAGTAGTAATGCTGTCAGATTGACTAGGGAAAAGAGAATTTCGGTAAAGTCTTAATTTTTGTGAATGAGAGATCAAGAAACTTTAGCCCATGTAATTCCTTGAAGAAAGAATCTCCGATTGATCTCAACACCTGGTTGAATCTCAACAATAGGCTTGAAAGATTAGGACACTTTGGTGAATAGTTTGAAGGAATTGTTTCAATTTCATTGTTGCTTAATGAAACTATTGTAAGGTCTTCTGTCCAACACACTTCATCTGGTAGCTGTTTTAGTCCCTTCCTATTTTCAACCATCACTCTTGGACCCTCTTCTTCCATTATGTTAAAGGCCATACTCTTAATCAACCTATGCATCCTCACAGTACCATAGGTATTATCCAAATTCAACAAGTTGGCATTGTTCAGTGCATTTAGTATTGCATAACCCTCATCAAAGTGTTCTTTCCTGCTTTTCATTCTCTTTAATATCTCCTCGTCCATCAAATACTCTATCAGTGTGTCACAAAGTTCATATTCAAATTCCACAGAGTCCATTTCAGATCCCGTATTTGCACATGTTGCAGACCACAAGAAACATTGTTGCAATTCTGTATCTTTCAAGTAATGGTAGCCAATTTTCAATTTCTGGAATATCTCCAAATAAGCTTGCCTTTGTATGCATCCTCCCAGTGCACTTCTCCATTGACGAATGTCATCCACTCCCCTCATATATCTTGCCATTGTTATGATTGCAACAGGCAAACCTTCACATTTTTCTACAATGGACCTTGCAATCTCCACAACTTCATCAGAGTGTACCTTTTCAGCACCTAGTACTTGTATGAACAATTCCCAATCATCATCGTCATCATCATCATCATCAAAACAACCAAACAGCTTATAGGAAAGAGGTTCCACTTTGACATCCTCTATGCAATTAATTTGCCTGCACACATCTAAGGATCGAGTCGTTATGATCAATGAACACTCGGTCATATTTTCAGTAATCCCAATATCTTGAAGAGATATATAATCCCACACATCATCTAAAATCAAAACAGATTTCTTCTTTTCAGTAAATGCTTTTGACAGTCTTGTTGCTCTTTTTTTCACATCATCTTCATCTGAAACATCTAAGCCTATGCTCTTGCCAATACTACTCTGCAATTTATCAATGCTACAATTAGAAGACACAGTTACCTAATAAACATGATGAAACTTATTGGGATGTCGGAGGAGTTTATTGTTGATGTGCATCGCCACTTCAGTTTTACCAATCCCATGAATATCAATTCTTAAGACATCGTCCTCTAACCAATCCCAAATCTCATCAACATATTCTGCAAACTTATCACCCACAATCTCTGTTGTCAGCAATGCCTCACCTTTAGATTGAACAGGTTGCATGAGTACTCCATCATTGTTTTCCAATAGATCTGCTTCTTCCAGAATGAACATCTCGTCTTGGTCATTGTTCTGAATTTCCTCAGTTGTGTCAACATTTCAGCATCCGTTGTTGGATTTGCAGCTTCATTGATTAGTCTCTGGAACTGTGAAGAGGATGGGATTGCATTTCTCGCATTATAATTGGTTGATGAACTTGAGATAGCTTTACGTTTTCTGCTAGCACCTCCATGGGAATCTTGAGCAATTGTTTGATGAGCTTCTTGCCATACTTCATCAGGAACTTTGGAACAAACATTAATATCATGACCTTCAATTTTCGCCAAATGCCATTTGAACCTTGTGATGCTGCCAGAATATTCAACCTCACAAAACTTACACTTAAAACCAGGTTTTGGTTTTAGATCGATAGCATATTTCCAGAAATCATGTTTCCTTCTCCCCACCTTTACCTTTTTTTGTCCCACTAACACAATAGAGAAATTAATGGGAGTACGTACTTTGCATATTCAATGCAGCAAAATAAGAAAATAGACACACATATAAATACATAACCACTTTCTTTGAATTTATATAAGACGAGTGCTAAAACAAAAGGAAGTGATGGAAAAGAGGAATTAAAGTAGTTAAAAAAGGAAATTAAGAACCAGACATACCAGTGGGTAGACAGTACACTAGAAGAACTTTGACTATAGAAAATGAAGCCTGTAACTGAAGAAGAGCCGATCCAAGAAGAAAGCAAGCAAGCGTTTGGTGAAAGGAAAGAGAGAAAGGGCCGGTATCAATCAATATACAACGAAGAGGAAGTAATAGAGGCAAGACATGCTTTTCCCCAGCATTGCAAATATTTGTTCTACTCTAGCCCCGTTATTATCGCACCTCCCTCTATCTTTTGGTCATATTATTAAAAAAAACCAGCAAAAAGGACAAAAACAATGCATATAGTAAACGTAATTATAATTATAATAATGTGATTCATCTCAAGTATATCGATAATGGCGGATCTGCTCCATGCCCTCAAAAATATTTTTCTTTAAAGTATATATTGACACTAAAATTTATACTAGATGTATTAATTGTAATTTTAGCTATTTGGAAATTGTTCATGATCTTTTCCTAGTTAATGCATATTTTTAATTTTACTTTCTTCAATGCCTGCTATTGTAATATTCTTGTTGGAAAGAATAATCTAATTAATGAACTGCATGATTGGCAGGTCAGAAATATTTTATAAGAATGCTACTAGTAAATATCTAGAATTGCATGATTGACTTGACTTATACAAAAATTCAATCTTAATAGGCATAATGGTTTTCATTTCAAAGTCACAGCTAAACAACTTATTTCCTTGTTGCGATAGTCCAAGCAAAATGCCAAAAAAAAAAATGATAACAATAACAAAAAAATCAACAAGTAGATAAAAACAAACCATAATAAATAAGTTGAATCAATGGAAATTGAGCAGCAAGTGCAGCAGTAAAATAAAACAGTTTCAGAAGTCCAGCTTCTTTTCAGGTACTAGAGAATTTAGAAATTTCATAAAAACACAAAGAACAACAGACGATAGAATAATTGACAATGAGACTTGTAGCAGTTCCTAGGGGGGGTTTCAATAGCATATGAAGGCTGAACCATGCTTTACCCTTCACTTCAGCAATTGAGTTTAAAATCTTGTTAAATTCCCTCTCTAAACTCCTAAAATCAAAGAATGCAAAATGAAAAGTAATCATGTAATACTGCAAGGAATAAGTACTACTTGAGACCAGTAATGTTTATTCACAGAATGGAGGGCTTACCAATGATGAGGCATTTCATCAAACATCTTGCCTTCATCATTCTTTTCTTTAAATTTCAGAAAAGTCAAGAGATTCATGATCAGAAATCAATCATACCGCATTTGAACTAGCTCAATAGAGCCGTTGACACAATAGCTGTCATAGATGGGTATGTTAAGTAGCTTCGGGCATTGATGAAGTCGAAACAAACATCTTTAATTCTGGCAAATTAATAGAGAATTCTAACTTTGGCAACGAGTATTAAAGGAAAAATCCTTCTGTTACAATTATCTCTTCCAACAGCGAACAATCTCTAAAGGTTTCGGAGATTTGGGATGAGGTGAGAAGGGAACACCACCCTGTGAGTTTGGTCTATATTAAAATGTTAGAAATAAAAATAAAAATAAATGAAGATGGATAGCAGATGCAATCCAAAGAAAGAGAATAAGGTTCGGGGTTTGGTGACAGAAATACTTTGGGAGAATGGGAGTGTGATAGAACCATTAGCTCTAGGTGTTAAGGGAATTTCCAGATCAGATGTAAGGCTTAGAAAAGAGAGGTAACTACAGAAGGAAGTTGTAGCATTCAGTTATGTCTATAACTGCACAAAAAAATTAGGAAAGTTAAAAGAGGGAGCAAGAGATTGTTATGACACAACTCTTTTGAGAGTGGAGTACTTAAGGATTTAGAAGCAGAGGCTGTAACTGTTTAGGAAATTCACCAGCAGCTTTGCTTGCCCTGGTGCTCACAACATGAGATTTGGCAAGCTGATCGAGCTTCCTTTTTCATTTTTCTTCCCTGATAAAATTAATTTCTGCTTCTGTAATCAAATAAAGGATCAATTCTGTTGTATAACTATTGATCAAAGCATGTAATAAAACAATAACATAACAACAGATAAAAACGAAACATAACAAATAATTTGAGCAGTAACATAATACAAAGGTGAACAAGTGCAGCAGTAACATAACATAAAACAGTTTCAGAATTCAGAAATTTCATAAAAACACAAAAAAAGAACAGACTATAAGACAATTGTAGCAGTTCGCTTGGTGGTTCCAATAGCACGTGCACCTGAAGCCAGTCGCATATTCTGCAATTGAGTTTAAAATCTTGTTACTACACTCCTACAATCAAATAATGCAAACTGACGAAGAATCATATAATACTGCAAGCGCAAGGAATTTATACTACTTGAGAGCAGCAATGTTTATTCAAATGACACGCAGATGGAGGGTTTACCATTGATGATCAAACAGATTGTCTTCAATCTTTTCTCTAAATTCTGGGAAATTCATGATCGGAAATCTCTCTTACTGTTAAATTTAAAGATCAGAACTGCAATGAACAATGGAAACTTCATTGCTTTGTTGTGCTTCTCTGATAAAATGAAATTTGATCTTGAAATGTTTGGTTCTGCCATGGACTACAGGATTTTTGACAATTGCTACAGCTGATTGGTTATCACACTTGATCACAGTAGGAGACTCTTGGACTAAATTCAGATCATTAAGCAATTTGCTCAGCCATATTGCTTGGTTTACAGCAGAAACAGCAGCCACATATTCAGCTTCAGCTGTGGACTGTGCAACCAGTTCTTGCTTGCAACCAGTTCTTGCTTCTTGGAACTCCAAGAAAATATACCTGAATTAACAACAAACAAATAACCAGAGGTGCTCTTCATGTCATCAACTGAACCTGCCTAGTCACTATCACAAAAACCCAGTAGTTCTACACCATTGCTAGCAGCACCCTTTGTTCCCTAATTTGCATGTTGATTTGGGGAAAACTTCACTCCAAAATTGGCAGTCCCTTTTATGTATCTCAAGACACATTTTGCTGATTTCAAATAAGTTTCTCTAGGTGAATGCATGAACCTAGACAGCAGACTAACTGCAAACATAATGTCAGGCCTTGAGGATGATAAATACAATAAACAACCAATTAAGATTCTGAACTGATTTGCATCAACAAGGTCTGAATCATCAAGCTTAGAAAGCTTCACATTTTTCATTAATGGAGTGCTATTTTCTTTGCAATTCTCCATCTTAAACTTCTTTAAAATCTGACCTGCATACTTATGCTGAGAGAGGAAGATGTGATCATGAGTTTGCTTGATTTCCATGCAAAGAAAGTAGGACATTTCACCAAGATCAGACATCTGAAATTCACTTTGCATTTGGGCTTTAAACTCAGTGATAAGAGGAGTGTTGCTGCCTATGATGAGTAAATCATCCACATACAGAGACACTATCAAAGTGTTGGTTCCTGCAACTTTCACATACAAAGTGGGTTCACTGAGACTTCTAGTGAACTTCAGATTCAACAAATACTTATTAATTCTAGAGTACCAGGCCTTGGGTGCCTGCTTCAGGCCATAAAAAGCCTTTTTCAACAGACAAACCTTGGACTCATTGCCAGGCAATACGAACCCCTCAGGTTGTTCTACATATACTGTTTCAGCTAGCACACCATTGAGAAAAGCTGATTTAACATCAAGATGGTGGATTCTCCATTGTTTTTGAGCTGCAATTGCAAGTAATAACTTGATGGTATCCAACCTGGCCACAGGAGCAAAAGTTTCAGAAAAATCAACACCAAATCTTTGCGCATACCCCTTTACAACTAACCTGGCCTTCAACTTATTAACTAAACCATCACTGTTCAGCTTGGTTTTAAACACCCATCTTACACCAATAACTTTTTGATTCTCAGGTTTGTCATGAATCCAAGTTTGATTTTGGTGAATCATGTTAAGCTCCTTTTGCATTGCATTCCTCCAATCAGGCATGTTAAACGCTTCATCAAAGCTACCAGGTTAAATTATTGCCACATTGCACCTGGCATATATTTCCTCAAGTGGTTTAGTTTCCCTCACAGCTATGTCATCAACATCATCCTCTCCTGGCTGCATAGTTGCATCTTGTTCTTGGGGCACAACGCCCTGTTTAACCTCATGTTTGGAGTCTATAACCTCACCAGAATTCCAATCCCAGTAAGCATTCTCCTAGAACTTTACATCCCTGCTCACAGTTACAGCATTAGTCACAGGATTATAAACTCTATACCCTTTGACATTTTGACTATAACCAATGAAAATACCAACTTCAGACTTCTCATCCAGCTTCTTCCTTTTCTGATTTGGTATATGAACATAACATATGCATCCAAAGATCTTTAGATACTCAAGTGAAGGTTTAAATCATACCAGATTTCAAATGGAGTTCTGAACTCAAGAGCACTTGTTGGTAACCTGTTCTGCAAATACACAGCTATGCTAACTCCCTCTGCCCATAATTTCTTTGGCAAGCTTTTATCGAACAAGAGACATCGAGTCATCTTCATAATGGTCCTGTGCTTCCTTTCACTCACACCGTTTCGTTGTGGTGTGAAAATGTTAGAAAACTGCTGCTCAATGCCAGCTTGATTACAGAACTCTTGGAACTTAGATGACTTAAATTCATTTCCATTATCAGATCTGAAAATTTTAATGGAACAACCAGCCTGGTTCTCAATCCAAGCTTTAAACTTCCAAAATATAGCAGCTACATCACTTTTATACTTTACAAAATAAACCCAACACATCCTTGAGTAATCATCTATGAAAGCAATGTAGTAAATGCTACCATTCAAAGAAGGAGTATTCATGGGTCCACACAAATCAGTATGGATTAATTGGAGCTTTTCAGTAGCTCTCCAAGATTGATTTGAAGGAAAAGCAAGTCTTTTCTGTTACCCCTTCTCACAGGCATCACAAATAACTTTAGAGAAATGAACAGTAGGCATGTTTCTTACTACATCATTCTTATGCATCTTTTCTAAGTATTTAAAGTGACAGTGCCCAAGCCTCTTGTGCCAAAAAAATAAGCTATCAACAATAGATGGAAATGCACATGCATTTGATTCAGAAAACTTCCAATCTAAAGGGAAGCTTTGTTCACCATTCTAACAACTAGCATTTCAGTTCCAGTAGAATAAAAAATGGTGCACAATTTATTTTTAAAAGTCAAGGAGTAAACTTTCTCAAGTGGCTGTTCAACACTAAGCAAGCTTTGATGTATTTGAGGAACATATAAGACATCAGCAATGGTTTCAGTACCTAAAATGGTGTTGATGGACACTAATCCTTTGCCTTTTGCCATAATTCTTTCTCCATTACCAATCCTTACAGCAGTATTGCTAGAGTGGTCAATGCTGGAAAAGAAATTTAGATTTCCAGTCATATGATGAGTGCAGCCACTGTCGATAAGCCAGACCTCATTGCTGGATTCATCTTCAACATAAGTAGCTGCAAAGAGACTTTCCTCTTCCATTGCTTGTTGAGTTGCTGCGACTTGAGCTTGTTGACCTTGCTTCTGCTTATTTTTACATACACGTGCAATATGACCTTTTTGATTACAGGTCTTGCAATGTGTAGTAGGCTTAAACCAGCAATTCTTTTGCTTGTGTGTATTTTTATTGCAATGAGGGCATGGTGGAAACTTGCCCTTGTCTTTCTTTGAACTGCTCTCAGCCTGGTTCTTCTATTTGTCGCTATGTATAGAACTACTAGCTGTATTAGTGACTGCAACATCCTTTTTTTTTTTTTGCATAAAAGGCAGCCTCAGTCACATCCAACTGCCTGTAAGCTCTCCTTTGCTCAAGAGCTTCCAGTGCACTAACTAGCTCTGCAAGTGAAATAGTTGAAATGTCCCTTGAATCTTCAAGGGAAGATACTTTTGCTTCAAACTTTTCAAGCAGACTCAATAATACTTTCTCCACTACTGCATTTTCTGGTATAACCTCACCAAGTAACCTGCACTTGTTTACCAGAGACATGATCCTGTCTGTAAACTCTTTCACATGTTCAGTGTCAGACATCCTCTCCATAAGAAACTTTCTTTTCAGGTTGAGTATCTGTATCTGTCTAGTTTTATCTGTGCCTTGATATTCTTCCTTTAAGTAGTCCCAGATTTGCTTGGCTATTTCAAGACAAATGATCTTGTCAAAAATAGTTTCTAAGATTGCAGCATGAAGATATGTCTTGGCTCTAGCTTTCTTGGCTTTCCACTCTTCACGCCATCTCATTTGATTAATGGTTGGCTCTTCTGGAAGTGGTGGAGGCTGCCTTTCTTCTTCCACAAAGCTCCAGAGATCAAGACCCTCAAGATAGCATTTCATTTTGACTGCCCATCTTGCATAGTTATCTCCGGCAAGCAAAGGTGGAGGAATATGTACTAGATTGTTGCGTGCAGACATAATTCTTGAAAAGAAGAAAAGAGATGAAAGGAATAAACTGATTTGGAAAAGAAAACAACAGGTTCTTTTGCTTTGAAATGAGAAAGATAAAGAAGAACAACTGAATGTGAGAACAGTGACGACTATCCACAAGTGTATGGATTTTCGCAGTAGTAATACTCGGAATACGAGATCGATCCTCAGGGACAAGCGTTTAAATTGATTATTCGATTATAGGGACGAGATGCATAAAAGTAAAACGAATACCCTCGATTGTTTTGTTTTGAAATCTTGAACCCAATTTTAATTAAAATGCAAATTAATCTAAGCAATGTAACTAAGCGATTAAATAAAATTAAAACTTGAAAAATGGAATTGCAATTAAAAATAAACCAAGTTAAAATGAAAATTGATAGCTAAAATCAAGGGAA
>CANYLF013172866.1:0-14464 GCA_948193215.1 Bocquillonia castaneifolia
AATGAATGTGAAGGAGTGCTATTTATAGGGAGCCTTTGAAAACATTTTGATTTTTTTTATTTTCACTTATAATTATTAAATATATCTTTAATTTCCACCATTTTCCACTAAAATTGAAAATCATTTTTAATTTCCACCCATTTTCCACTAATTTAAACTAATCTCCACTAAATGGGATATGGGATCTTAATGGGTGGAGCACTCACAAGAGTAGATAATTTGGCCCCCTCATATTTGTAAAAGTAGAAAGTAAAGAGTAAAAAGTTAAAAGTAAAAAAGTTAAAAGTAAAATAATAATAATAATAATAATAATAATAATAATAATAATAATAATAATAATAATAATAATAAATATAATATATAATAATAATAAAATAAATAAATAAAAAAAATTTAATTTTTGGTAGGAAAATGTGGGACCGATAATCTAATTGGATAACCAATTAAATGAATCAATCAATCAATTATGTGATCATATGATTAATTTATTCAATGGTCCAATTTATTTAATTTGATCCTTTGTGCCTTACTATTGGAGAAATAAGTATTAAGATTGATCCAATTATTGAGCCGTATTCATCATTGGGCGGCCCTAGCCACTTCCATGACCTACATCCAAAAAATAAGTGTCTATACCGAGTCCTTTGTGAGAGGAGGAGAAGTAGCCATAGGTGTCATGCAAGGCTTGGAATTGTGCATACCAGTGCCAATAAGGAGATCATGGATATACTGGTGTTGAGAAAGAAAAAGTCCCTTGTCAGTTGTAGTTGCCTGCAGTCCAAGAAAATAATTTAGAGACCCCAAATCACGTACAAGAAATGCCATCTTGAGTTTCTCCATGAACCAAGAGATAATCTTATCATTACTGCCAATGACAAGGATGTCATCCACATATATAAGGACCAGCAAGGTAGAGTCATGACAATGAGAAATAAAGAGCGAGGTATCTGCTTTAAAACCAAAGAAGCTGAGATCAATAAGAAATTGAAAAACCTTTGAAACCATTGCCTTAGAGCCTGTTTAAGGCCATACAATGATTTTTGAAGCTTGCGCACATAATTTGGATACATGGGATTGACAAAACCCGAGGACTACTCCATAAATATTTCTTTGTCAAGATGACCATGTAAAAAGGCATTTGAAATATCCAGTTGATTGATAGTCCACCGAAGAGAAGTAGCTAATGCTAATACCAACTGAATTGTGGTAGCTTTAACCACTGGGCTGAAAGTTTCATTGTAATCGATTCCACTCTCCTACATAAACCCTTTGGTGACTAGCCTGGCGTTATAACAGTCAATAATACCATCATTGTTTCTTTTGATGTGCAAGATCCATTTGTTCTTGACAATGTTGGCATGATGAGGTCATGGAACCAGTGTCCATGTCATATTGTGAATGAGAGCATTGAATTCAGTCTGCAAAGCATCCCTCCATTGAACAAAATTTTTTGCCTGAGAGATAGATGTGGGTTCGATTTGAGTATAATCAGAGACAGGTAACTTTTGGGCTAAATTAACTGAGCGTTTGGCCATAGTTGATGGTCTTAGGGTCATGGTATGTGATCTTGGGAGAGATGTGTTTGAATTTGTGGTGGAGATAAGGGTGGAGAAAGTTCGGTTAGATACTATGAGAAATCTACAATTAAAGTTAAATTAGGTGGGTGAGAAGATTTGTTAGACTGACGTAAAAGAGGGGATTTGGATAAAATATTTTTTGATTGGTGAATAAGAGGTGAATGGGTAGGAGTAGGATTGTTAGGTGATAAAGGATGAGAAGGAGATTGAGTAGATGTAGGAGAAGAAGTAGGAGAGAGTAAATTTAAATTTTAATTGGAATGAACCAATGGATTACAAGGTACCTCAAAGTTCGAGTAAGAAGAGGATTGTGCACTCTAAGAAATTTGAAGCCAAGCTTGGGAAGATTCCTTGGATGATTCGACATCAGTTTGAGTTTGGAAAGGTAAGATATTCTTAATGAATTTTGCATGACGTGGAATATATATTCGTCTAGTAATATGGTCAAGGCAAATAAATCCTGCATGTTGAGGACTAATTCTTAAGTAAACACATGGTGTGGACCTAAAATTGAATTTGTGATTATGATAAGGCCGAAGTAAAGGAAATACCATGCATCCAAAAGGTTTAAAGTCTAAATATTTGGTATGATGGTGATGAAGTAAATAAAATGGAGATTGATTTTTCAGGATATTTGAAGGAAGAGCATTGATGTGAAAAATACTCATTTAAAAAGCATAATTCCAATACTTAAGTGGACAAAATGAGGAATTTTTCTCTCAGCCAGACCGTTTTGTTCATTAGTATATGGACATGCGATATGATGTATTATTCCCAATGATTTTAATAATTTATGCGGTCTTTAATACTCTCCTCCCCAGTCAGAATGAAAAGATTTAATTTTGGAGTAAAATTGACGTTCAATAAGAGAATTAAATTGAACAAAAGATGAATAGACATCACTTTTATTTTTAAGAAAAATACACCAATGTATAACGAGTGTAATCATCAACAAAAATAACAACAAAACGATGGCCTAAGGTGGACAAAACTGGTGCCAGTCCCCAAACATCAGAATGCACAATTTCAAATGGGCTTTTGCTTGTATGGTCAACAGATGCTAAAGGGAGGAGAGCCAACTTGCCTAAATAACATGCAGAATACAATTTAGAAGTAGAGTTTGAACATGGAAAAGAAAAATTTTTAACAATAGAAGAAACAGTGCGATGATAAGGGTGACCCAAATGGGAATGCCAATCATCCATGGTGATATGTTGAGCAGTGAAAGCTTGCTTCGGAGCAGCTGGTAGAGTATACAATCCTTCTTTAATCGGGCCTTGGAGAAGTACCTTCTTGGTAAGTTGATCCTTCACAAGAAAAAAATTAGACCAAAATTCAAAGAAAAAAGAATTATCCTCAGTAGATTTTTGAACAGACAAAAGATTTTTCATAATAATGGGAATATGTAAAACATTATTTAAATGAAAATTTCGAGAAGATGAAAGTAAAGTAGTCATACCATTATGATTTATGGGAAGTCCCTGACCATTACCAACATGGAGACTGTCCGATCCAGAATATTCGTGAGCCACATTTAAAGTTGAAATGACAAGAGTAACATGATAATTTACGCCAGTGTCTGGATACCAGGCTGCATCTAGACGCTGACTTGGATTCCCATAAGAACTGAATAAAACATGTGGAGAATCATTAGACTATCCTGCATAAAAATATTGAGCTTGTGGCTGAAAATTCATGGCGGGTCTTTGATAGCTTGGTTGATAAAAGAAATGTTGCTGTTGATGCCTTATAGCGATACTTACAACTTTCTGCAGTGTGATTTTTAACATTACATATTTGGCATGGGCCAGTAGAATGTTTGTTCTTGGAATATCGGTTATTATTTGACCGATGTTGAGAAGATGATGATTGAGTAGTGACCATTGGAGTAGGCAGCAAGGGTGCAGAATTAGAATCCTGTTTGACAACCATGTTCACCATAGGAGGTTCTTGGGAGCTTTTTAACAAGATTTCATAAGCCACAAGTTGGCCATGAAGATCAAAGATTGAGATTGGATTTGTTCTTTGATTTAAAGCAATGATGATATTATGGTACTCAGTACCAATATTGCGATATATTATCGCATTAAATTCTACCGACGATAATGGTCAGTCAGCTGCTTGTAGTTCATCAGTAAGAGCTTTGGCTTTTTGCAAATATTGGGATACTGATAAATCATTCTTTTTGAGTTCTTGGAGTTCAATATGAATTTGGAGCTGACGATTTTGAGAAACGGCTCCAAAATCGCTTGCCAAAGCCATCCAAATAGAATGAGATGTGGTGCGACCGATAATATAAGGAATGACATCTTCACTTAAGGAAGAGAGCAGCCATGAGAGTAGCATTTGGTCCTTTTGAAACCAAGCGTCATAATCATGATTTGTAACTTGTTGAGTTGGATCAGATGAGGAGGGAATTAATTTTGATGGTGTAGGACATGAGCCATCAATAAAGCCTGCTAATTTTTGATAGTTAAGAAGAGGTCGGAACTGAGCCTTCCAGGCAAGGTAATTTTTGTTATTGAGTTTGATTGAGAAGGTATGATGAGCAGTAAAAGAAGTTAGAGAGGAAGGAGACATTATTGAGAGCTAACTGTTTCTTGTCAATGTGCCTAGGTAGGCTCTGATACCATGCTAAAGCAAGATTAAGAAAATGATTTTCTATTAAGAACGATTTCACATACATGTATACAGGTCCTATATGTTGGAATATATATACAGAATAGCTAACTAACAGATAAAAGATAATGTATAATTTAAACTTGAATTAGATACAACATATATTATCTTAACACATACTATGGCTCATGCATAAATTGGGAAAGAATATGGACTGAATAGCATACACTACAAAAAATTTCAGTTTAGTGACGGATTTAGCAACGGACTGAGTCCTTTGCTAACTTGTAACAGATTAGCGATGGATTGGCACCGGATTTGTGACGGAATTGAAAATTTGTGACAGATTAACAATGAAAATTTTTCTGTTGCAAAAAAAATTTAGCAACGGATTAGCAAGGATTTAACAATGGATTTTGTCCCTTGCTTAATCTCTAGCTAAAAAATGGAGGGAGTATGGCAGGAAATTTAGTAACGGATTAGCAATAGAATTTTCCCTTGCTAAATTTAGCAACGAAATTTTCGGTTGCTAATGATTTTTTATTTTTATTTTTTAAAAAATAAAATTTTCCAACGAATTTCATTTCCGTTGCTAATCCCTTGTTAATTAGCAAGGAATTAGTAATGGATCCTTAGCTTGCTAGCAAGGGATTTGCAATGGATTTAAGAATCTGTTGCTAATCCCTTACTAAATTAATTTATTTAATAAATCAATTATAATTAAAAAAATGTTTGGTGATCTTAATTAATTTTTAAAATAAATTAAATTAATCAAATTATACTAATGCTATAAATTAAATTAACTTGGTACAACTCAACCTTTAAACTTATAAAAATTGGTACAAATCAACCCCTCTGACTAACTTTGTTAATTTTTCCGTTATCCAATGGACTGATTTGTACCAATTTTCATAAATTGAAGGGCTGAGTTGTAACAAGTCAAAGTTCAAGGGCTTAAATATTCTTTTAGAAAAACGTTAAGGGTCTATTTGTACCTTTTGCCATTAGTATATAAATAAATAATGAGAAAGTATTTTAAAATTTACATTTCTTACGTTTTAAGATATAAAAGTATCCATGGGGCGTGGTTCAAGTGGTAAAACAATTAGACTTTATTATTTACGCCTGGAGGTCGAGAATTTGATAATTAGAGCAGCATAGGGAAAGTGTGCTTCCAAAATGGAACTCACTTGACCGGGAATTAGTCGGGATTTCAATTGGGGCTCCAGATACCCGGGTAGTAAAAACTATAAAAAAAAAATATAAAAGTACTAATTGAATTTTTATATTCAAGTTTAGAAATCTCAAGTTTTTAGTTGCATGATGATAGAATATTTAATGGTTAATGAATTTTATTAGCTAATTAATAGACCAATAATATTTAAAATTTTACAATAATTAAAACTTTATTAGAACTAGATTTTTTAAATTGGAATCAACAACCTATTACAATGTAATAAAATATTATTTAGAACATGTTAACCCTTTTTTTTCTCAAATTGAAGATCGCACACACACGTATATGGGACCCTAGGCATACACCTTAGATATGCCTTAAGCCACTAACAAAACTAATACATTTCATGAAAAAAACTAATATACTGATTAATATTTTTTCTTAAAATATGAATATTTGTCGAACAATATACTAAATTAAAAATTAAGTAAATGTGTTTTAAATAATATCCAAATATATTACAAGTTATCTAATATAAACGTATAAAATTTTTTATGAATAAGAAAACTTAAGTTCACTTATAGCAACAAGAATCAAACAACAACTCAATATTTCTCATCTCATTATTTTTATTCATTTAATTTTTTTCATTTATTTTTTATTTTGTGTGTCAGCCATCTAGACCTTATATTGACAGTCTCAATTGAGGCAAACTAAAACAAAATCTGAAAACTTTTCTTACATTACATTTCTCAGATCGAAACGAGATATCTCACCCAATCTGGCTGAGACAGAATGAGATCCACAACTATATAAGATTTAAATAGTTACTCTATGACTTAAGCAGTCCGTATTCAATTTTGTCAACATAATTTTTAAAACACAATTTCAAAACCATACAAAACCTAATAAGGAGGGTCCAGATGATGCTTTAATTAATTATTAAGATATAATATTATATGCAGCTAAATTATTATTCTTAATTATAAAGGAGATGTTAAAAAAAATAAAGGACAGTTTGAAGGAGAGCGATAGACTTGCCCTCAGAGGTGTGCAAAATAGAACCGGACCGAAAAATCAAACCGAACCGGTCAATTTTGGTTCGATTCAGTTATTATTTTTAAAATTTTTCTAAATTTCGGTTCGGTTTAAGATTTTTGACATAAAACCGAACCAAACCGAAACTTAGTCTTAAAATCAAACTGAACTTTCATTTTAACTAAAACCGAACCAAACTGAATTAATTCAGTTTTAAACAAATATATTTTGGTTCGGTTCGATTTTATGATTTTAAAAAAAAATTGGTTCGGTTCGGGATGCACAGCCCTACTTGCCCTTTCGAGCTTAACCCTCCCCATCCTATGGTCCTAACCAATAATTGTTCAACATGTTGCCCTTTCCTTTCCACTTCCTTTCTAGCTCTACTTACCTTGAAAGGTCACGTTAGGATACATAGAGTGCTCCAAGCATAGCAGTCTTGTGAACATATCCCACGGGAAATACTCGAATACAGCGCGATTCATAGATGGATCATAAACTAACCAATCAAATACTTGCATGTCATCCTATGTCTCATTTTTTTAACAAATATAAAAGTTGACACACGTGTTAAAATGTTATTGGATTAGTCTATAATTCCACCTATGAACCGTGATCCATCCAAGAATTTTCACCTCCCCGTACGGCATAGACAAATAAATTTGCATACACATAAATTTTGAACAACAAATTTATATATTTGAACAATAGATTTTGTATGGCCTCCACTTGTTCTATTGATACTCATATTCCTCAAGTTACATCCACATATATAACTAATATAATTTGTATATACATAATATAAATAAAAATATAATTTATTATCTAAAAAAATTAATTTACTATCATTAATCTATGCTCTAATTTTTTAGGTGTTATGGTTGCATTAGCATATAAGTGTTATATTGTTTTTGGTTAAAAATCAAAAAGAATAGTTTGCCATTCAATTCTAGCGCTTTCCTTGGATGTTTACAGTTTTAGTCACTTCTTGTGGATTAATAAAATCTTTACCTTAAAAAAAACTAATTTATAGTACAAAATGGTTAAAAATAAAAATTACAAAAAAACCAAACATTTAAATACAATTAACTAGTTGAGTTGTTAACCAACTTAAAATTTTATAATCAAGTTTATAATATCAAAAACTCTAATATTATGTGCTGATTTATATATATAGATCATAAATTGAATATCCGGAGCATAACCAACCTTAAAGGGTGGCCAAAACTTAGGTAATGTTTGTTTTGAAGGAATTGGATGATGGAATGTGTGAGAATTCATATATTCTTATAAATTCATTTGTTCGGTATGATAAAAATGAGCAAGAAACCATGGATTTTATATAGTTCATGGTTTTTAAATAACCCTCAAAATGTAGGATTTATGAAAATCCACATTGGAGGTGGGTTTTCATAAAATCCTTCATTTTAATGAATAAGAGAATCTACAAGTCTCAACTTAATTACATTAATGCCATTAAATTCCATTGGATTATAGACATATCAAACAAAAAAAGGTAAATAAAATGAGGACTTTCATCGATAATAATAATAGTCAATCAGTACAATTTGTAACAGTCAAACAAATTCGACTATAATCAAGAAATACATACAGAAATAATATAAAGATAGAATTTTCCTCTAAAATTCTTCAATCGCGTTGACGGATCAATTGTAGACAATGCTTTGACTGCGTTTGGCACGGGCAAGAAACTCAATCCATTTAGTGATCATATTAAGCCACAAATTGACTTTATTGTCACACGATAAGTCTTTAAACGAGTCTGATCTTCTAATAGATAATAGCTAAAAAACTTCTTTGATAGTTTTTGCCACCCCAGGTATTATGAGCCTAATTTGCAGCCCCGACAAATCCGGATCGAGTGAGTCCCATTTTGGAAGCACACTCTCCCCATGTGGCTCTAAGGATTGAACTCCTGATCTCCAGACATAAAGCCTGCAAGTCAAAGTGTTTTACCACTTGAACCACGCCCATGAGTAGATAATAACTGAAATGTTATGTGATTATTTAGGTTCTTAAAATAATCATGAAATCTTTACAAAAAACTTATAATCAAATTAAAGTATAAAATTATTTTTATTTCAAATTCAATGATAGTTAATTTTTTTTTTCATGTGAAAATTTTAACTCAAATTTTAGATGTAAAAGAGTGTTTATAATATTTAATTAGGTAAATTACTGCATTACATGTTTATTTGATTTTTTTTGGAAATTAAATATTATTTTACTAATAATCATTGTTTGATAGATTACACTTAGATCATTTCCAACTGACTCTTTAAAATTCATATATTTTGTATTATAAAGAAATTTTAAAAGCAATTCTCAATCCAACCTACTCTTTATTTAAAAATTTATATTTAATAGCCAGTGTCACTAGCTACAATTACATAGTCAATATCACTCTGTATCTTAATTTTTTATAATATTTATATTTTAAATAACTGATGGTGAAAATAATTAATAAAATTTTATCCTTTGAATAACTGATGATAAAAGTAATTAATACTCTTTTACCTACTTTAACTAAAATAAATAGATAATTTAAAGAACAATTGGACTCACTTAATACTTCACTCTTAATTTTCAAAAAACTAAAAAAATACTCTGTAAATATAAAAATATTCTCTATGAAATAGATATAAACATTGAAGATGCTTTTACGGCGATTAACACAAAATACAAAATACAATATAATATTCGTATTGAAATTTGTACACATTTCCTATTTTATTCACCATTAATTCATATGAATAATTCAAATTTTTATTTCAAAAAAATATACACTCATAAAAATTTCATTAGTATCTAAATAAATTTAGCAATTAATATTCACTTTTTTTTTCTAAAGTAGAGAACAAAAACAATTGTATATATATATAAGAGAATCCTAAAAAAGGCCATCCAGGAGTTCGCCATGTGGCGATCCTTAATGATTTTATTTTATTCTCTAAAAAAAGTTAAGTCCTACTTTTTCTATCCTATTTTTTTTGTAATTTTATTTAAAAACTTTATCTATATTTTTCTAATTAGATAAACTCACGTTAATTAAAACTTTATCAATCTATTTAATTCATTCCTATATATACGTATAATGTAGAGCTATACAGACCAAAGGTGGTAGTATATACACAAGTTACAACTGCTTAAACATGCTCATGGTTTAAACTTCGCAAACCGAGTGATTTTCTTAGGAGATTTATTTTGGGTACAGGCAGCCTATTCCATGGCCAAGGAGTCACGATGAGGTATAATTGGTGCCTTTTCAGTTTCTTTGTTGCTTTTGTTGGTTTGGATTGAATAAGGCTTTGCTTCGTTTATGAGAAATAATTGTTAAGTGTCATTTATTATGTTAATGGTGATGGTAATATTACGGCTACCTTTATGTTTCATCGCTTTATCATAATTCTTTTACAGGCTTGGTTTTAGGTGAAGCTTGTGTAATACTATAACAATGCTCTTGGAAGGCCAAATAAGAAGAAATTTATAGCTCGATCAAAATCATATGTTGGCTGCAAAATAAATAACATTCTATTTCCTTCTCCTATTAGCATTTATTATCTCTCTTATATAGTGAGTTGATATTTTAGCACTTTTCTTTCTTTTCTTTTTTTTTTTTTTATCAAAAACACAAACCTTAGTGCTGTGCTTATTAAAATCTCAAATAAATGCCATCAATGCTGCCACCAACTGACATAATATAAATACAGGCTTTCCAGCACTGCGCCAAAATTTTGATCTTCCTGCACCATTTGTATTGCACACTGACTGTCATGGAGGTATATTCTGCCAGACATTTTTTTTATTAAAATCTTTAATGTTTTTCAGGATCATTAATTAACCATGCGTTTTGAAAGGATTGGAGCATCAAAAAGAATCTACATATACATTGGTTAATATAATATGTTTTTTTTGTCTGTGTAGGATTTCATCAAAGTTATTTTATGTGATGCTCACTATTAATTCGTAAGGTTAGATTTTATAATTCTATGAAATTTCTTAGACTTTTTCAATTTATGAGAGCTTGAAATTTATATTTTTTTTATCTGTTAATTTTCTGTACATATATTTTCACATAGACAAAGTTAGGTTTTTATAGAATATCATAATTGACTGTTGTATAATTTTTTTTTTTGAAATAACTGTTGTATAATTTGTTGCTCACTTTATTCTATTTTGAATTTAGATATAAAAGGATTGGTTAAAAGTTTATGTTTTTTATTTGTTCATTTTCTATGCATATATTTTCACATAGACAAAGTTAGTTTTCTACAAAACATCATAAGTGTGTCTATATCATGTTAATTTGCTTATATACCTCCTTAAACTATCTCTTACCTTCATTCCAAAGTCAGGGGCTGAGAAGATATTGGGTCTATATTGGATTATTCAATGATTATCTTTTATTAATTTCACTTGCAAGGATTGCTTCTTGGCCTTTAGAGGAGTGGATGTATTCAGAAATGACTCGGAAGTGGTTTGGGTAATAATAGGTTTTTGTGAACAAGTTTAATTTTGGATTTTGATTCAACACGTAGATGGAGTTACATGCAAGTTTGGACATAGATTGGCTAAAATGCCATTAAAGGGAGATTTTATGGCTGTTTTGATATTTGTGAAGATATCATAAAAATGTTTGTTATGGCTTAATAATTTTTCTCCTAATCATATGAATGTTTTTAATTTTAGTGAAGCATAATATAAATTGATAAGTTTACCTTTTTATAAAAATTATAGTGTTAATTCATTTAATATGCTTTAGAAATGTGTAAATTATCAAAGGTACTTTTAGGAAAAAAAATAATGTGCTCTTTTTTTTATAAGTGGACACTCATTATGGGATAAATTAAAAAGATAAAATGAACTCTTTTGTGGAACAGAAGTAGTAATTTGTATGCATTAGTAAAGGCCCAAGATTTTGCAGATTTCATTTTATAAATCAAATTATATTTTTAGGTGTGGGGATGTAAAGAATAATGGAATTATCATTCCCTATTAATGGATTAGGTGAATTTAATTTGGAGAGCTCTTCACAGTTGCTTTCTCTATATGCTAGGGCCATCCAGTCATTGTGAAATAAAGCCCGCAAGCTTTTTAGAACGAGGATTAGAGAACTGCATAGTAAAAAAATTGAATAAAAAAGTAAATTGTGCTAGAAAATTTATTTGTGGATTTGTGCTAAAAGATAAGTGTTTATTTACTTCTTTTGTCAACCTTTTCTTGGGATAATGATTATTACTTACTCTCGCTTACATTCTATTTTGAATTTACATATAAAAAGATTGATTTAAAGAATTTTGTACAAATGATATGTAGCATGCAAACATTTTTTTATAGTAGAAGTGAATTTTAGCATGATTTCTACATATTGAGTTAGAAATTAAGGTAGTTGTCGTTATATTTTATTTTTTAAACTTTTTTTATGAAATTTAATTTGTTTTACCTTTACTTTTATTATATTTTTGTTTATTATTTTAATATATGTTAAAAGTTAAGTTAATTAAATGTGCCATCAACAACAGGAAAACAGTAATTCCAACCCCACAATAGAAGCATGCAATGCCATAAAACAATACTGAAATGTGCTGCCATCAGTAGTTTGAATGTCAACAAAAGAGCCAGGGTTTGTACTCTTCAACATGTGAACACAAAGAGGGTAGCAATGCATAAGAATCACTTGCCTTTCCTCTAATAGACTCCAAAGCCTTCTCCTTTGATCTCCAAGCTTTGTGATAATTGATAGTCACACCAAAATCTCTTTTTATATCTTCAATTATATCTGAAGAAGTATACATCCTCTTGACACTAAAATCTTTCTCTTTAACACACTCGGAAACAATTTTACTAGTAGCTTAACGTTGAGATTCCATTCTCAAATGAAGGGGGCAGCTACGCACATAAAACATCTTCCTAATGACAAACATAGGAAAAAGGTATAAATTCACCCCTAACGGTACCTGTCAGGTGCAAATCCGCCCCTGAAATTCAAAACGGCTCAATTTCCCTTGCAACTTGTGTTTTTTTAATACAAAACGACCCTTAAATAAATGGATAAATATATTTTGCTCCTCATGTTTGTACCATCTAATGATTTACCCTTGAAAAAGTTCAATTTGATCCCTGAACTTCATTTTTAACTAATAAATCCTTATAAAATCACATTTAATTCAAAAAAATCAATAACCTTTTTACAAAATTATTTTCAAAATAAAAAATTTAAATAAATTCATTAAAAATTAAAAAAATCTTAATTTTTTGAGAAAGAAAAAAATATCTTATAAAATTTATAAAAAAAAATACTAAAATCACATATAAAGTTATTAACCATCATAAAATTAGACTAATAAGCTATCAATAATTAGTTAAAAGTATAAAATTATATTCTATATTTTACATGATTATTACTATTTTTTTTAAAATTACAATGATTTAATAAAATTATTGAAAATTTTTAAAATTGTATAAAATTTGTAAAAAAACTGTTTGAAAATTTATAGATGTAATATCTTATTTATATCATATTAATAACTAAGTTAGTATTAATTTCCTATCAAAAAAGTTAGTATTAATTTCCTATCAAAAAAAGTTAGTATTAATTTTTTTCGAAATAACTAAACTATATTAATTTTTTTTATATGGAAAAGCGTAATATTGATCAACTAAAATAGCAGAAACAACATAACAAGGAAAGCTATCAGTAAACACACTTGGTGTTACAGTACACGCAGCTGTAGCAAATGACATGGGCTACACTATTATGATTTCTTTTACAATGATGCCAACTAACATGCTGAAGCTTTTGAGCCAACTCTGTGACTTCAAACAGAACCTATCCCAGCTCATTGATAACAGATTGATTGGATTTAATAGCTGTAGACACCTGATTTTTTGATACAGGTTATGGAAGTGGCTCTGGACGCCCAATGATGAATACGGTTCAATAATTGGATCAATCTTAATATTTATTTCTCCAATAGTAAGGTAAAAAGGATCAAATTAAATAAATCGGACCATTGAATAAATTAATCATATGATCACCCAATTTATTGATTCATTCATTTAATTAGCTATCCAATTAAATTATCGATCCCACATTTTCCCACCAAAATCAGATGTTTTTTTATTTTATTATATATATATATATATATTACTTTTTACTTTTTACTTTTTACTTTTTTCTTTCTACTTTTTACTTTTTATTTTTTTACAAATGTGGGGGCCAAATTGACCACTCTTGTTAGTGCTCCACCCATTAAGATCCCACATCCCATTTAGTGGAGAATAACTTTTTTTTAGTGGAGAATAACTTTTGTTAGTGGAGAATGGTGGAAATTAAAAATGTCTTTAATAATTATAAGTGGGGGAGGGAGAATCAAAATGTTTTCCTATAAATAGAATTCCTTCACATCATTTGAAAGGGGAGAAGAAGGAGGTTCTTTTCTTTTAATTTTCTTGAAGAATTTTTGAAGAGAAAATTGAGAGAAATAAATTTTGAGAAAAAAAAATCTTAGAGGATTTTCTAGTCTTTCAAATTACTATAATTCGATCTCAATTGCTAAGAATATTGGAGAAAAGAGGTGACGAACATTTAAATTTCTGAGGGCACACCATGCATCCATGACTAAAAATCTCCCTCAATTTTATTTTTCTTGTTTATTTCTTTTAATTTTATTTATTTCCTACTTATTTACTTTTCTTATGTTTTTATGTTTTAATTCTATATTTTGATGGCTAATTCTATTTTCTTTTTGTTGATTTGGTATTTTATTTACATGTTAAATAGTCTAGAATAATTTTATCTGCATGAACTAATTTAGTTTATGTTATTATTTTCTTATATATTTTAGTTATGAGTTTGAATGTTTAATTAGATGTTTTGTGTATACTATTTAATTTATTCAAGTATTGAAATGTTGTAGATACATATTTTATCATTTCTTAGAATGATTTGGTTAGTGTTTGGGTGATATATGTGATGAATTATGGTTTATTCTAACTTAGATTTTTTTTTTTTTTTTGCAGAGGAATCATT
>CANYLF013173923.1:0-18069 GCA_948193215.1 Bocquillonia castaneifolia
TCAAAAAATAAATTAAAAATTCTTAATATATTTTTAGTATTTTACTTTTCAAAAATTTAACAAAGAAATGTACTTAATGTCTAACTCAAGTAGCAAAAGCTCAAACTGTTGAAAGTAGAGGTTATGAGTTTAATCCTCATATTCCTTTAGATGTACTGTGACTGTGCACGGGTTGGTTCTAATAACTGAAATGACCAGAGAGCATTAACCGATCGGTTAATTTGTAATAATAGATCCAAACTGAATCGACACAAATAAAATTGATTTGGTTCGATTTTTCCCGTTGATTTATTATATATATTAAATATGTTAAAATATAACAATAAAGTGAGTTTGGTCTAATGGCCAAGCACGTCTCTCCTTCCTTATAAATGATATTTGAGGATACATGAACATACATTTGACCTTTGAAGAGGAACGAAAGAGCTTTACAACTACACCACTAAAGGATATCTAATAATACACACACATGATGTGTGTGTGTGTGTGTTTGGTTATCAGGTAAACCCGATGGCCACAAGCCTGAAACCGAACCTGAACCATAATGTTAAATGGTTAATTCGGGTTGTCCGATTTAGGTGGGTCAGTTCGGTTCAGATGGTGCTCACTCCTAATCAGTGTTATCACATTGTTACCACTTTATTAAGAGATGAATTATCCCGTATTATGTAATCTACGACCCATTTAACCTATAATGTATAAAAAAATTAACACAGAATTTGAAACTCTAACTAAACTACTATTCTTTCCCCCCACAATTTTTGTACAGCATAAAAAAGCCCGTAAACTTAAAAGTATCATAAAAATTAAATTCAAACTTTCTATTTTTGATATATAACTCACAGAGTCACGATTAAAAAACAACCAAATAAAACAAGCTATTTTTAAGTGCACGATCGAGTACTATTATAATTCTAACCAAACTTGAATAGCAACCACTAATTTTCATCTAATTCAAGAAACATTAGTTGTATTCATCATTCATCAACAACTAAGTTACCATATCACTACTCTCCACTCCATAAATGAACTTTCTATTATTAGTGACATTAACATAACCTAACGCTAATAGTGTACTTAGTAAAAAGTTAATTTCTTTTTCTCTCTTTTTTTTACTTTTCACTTTTACAAAAAATTAAGAAAAACATTTTCACAAATCCCACTCTCACCTTTTAACCGCGGATTCGTACGCTCTTCCTCGCTGCTACATTCCCGCCCCAATTCATTGCATTTTCCCACACGCATATTTCACGCGCTTACACCACGCGCCTTCTTCATTTCCTGATAAAACCCTCACCAAACCGCTTTCGTCTAATTATATATACATCATCACTCAGATCTTCCCTTATTCACACTTACCGTTTACACTCCACCGTCACCGTCGCCGTCGCCGTCGCCGTTAATTATAAATATGGCAACCACCGCCACAAATCTCCGTACAACCACCACCACCGTTAACAAACAACTCTCATCATTATCCGTCACATCAAACCCCAGCAAACTCGCAGCATTTTCAGTGCCCATCATTAAATCACGGCGGAATTCACGGTTCATAGTGTTAACGGCGTCACTAGACGGGAAGCCAACGGTGTTAGTGGCAGAAAAGCTAGGAGAAGCTGGGTTAAAGCTATTGAAAGAGTTTGCAAATGTTGACTGTTCATATAATTTGTCTCCTGAAGAGCTCTGTACAAAGATCTCACTTTGTGATGCGTTGATCGTGCGGAGTGGCACGAAGGTGAACCGAGATGTGTTTGAATCGTCCAGTGGGAGATTGAAGGTTGTGGGTAGAGCTGGTGTTGGTATAGATAATGTGGATCTGAGTGCTGCTACTGAACATGGGTGTTTGGTTGTTAACGCTCCTACTGCTAATACAGTTGCTGCTGCTGAACATGGGATTGCTCTTTTGGCTGCTATGGCTAGAAATGTTGCCCAGGCTGATGCTTCTGTTAAAGCTGGTTTGTATTGTGATCTCTGTTCTTTTAGGCATTTTGTCGAAAAGTTGGTATGCTTTTGGGTTAAGAAACGGTTTTTGATTTGATCTTTTTGTTTTGAATTTGTTTTCGGGTTTACGTTTCTTTTTGTTGAAATTTATGATCTGGGTTCTTATAGAAGTAAAAGGGAATGCGCTATTCATTGTTTGATGTGATCATTTTAAATTTTTGGTAATTTAGGAGAAGTATTAGATCTGGTGGTTATAATGATAAAATATTGGAATTTACAAAGGGTTAGTAGTCCAAGTGTTGGAAAAGGTTCAAACTTTATTGTCAGCAGAAAAAAATTGGAGTCTTTTATTTTAGTATAAAGTCATATTAAGTTTTTAGTTTTTGCAAGATTCAAACCTTTCTGAATAAGGTTTTATTGGTTTCGTGTGAGTTGCTGAGAAAGAACTTAATTCATTGTGTGTGTTTTGGGTGCTTCAGGAAAGTGGCAAAGGAACAAATATGTTGGTGTATCACTTGTTGGGAAAACACTTGCTGTGATGGGTTTTGGTAAAGTCGGATCAGAAGTTGCACGACGTGCCAAAGGGCTTGGAATGCATGTGATTGCTCATGATCCATATGCTGCAGCAGATAGAGCTCGTGCAATTGGTGTTGAGCTTGTGAGTTTTGATGAAGCCATAGCAACTGCAGATTTTATCTCCTTGCACATGCCTCTTACTCCTGCTACATCTAAGATCCTCAACGATGAAACTTTTGCAAAAATGAAGAAAGGAGTTAGAATTGTCAATGTTGCTCGTGGAGGAGTGATTGACGAAGATGCTCTTGTCAGGGCACTTGATGCCGGAATTGTTGCTCAAGCAGCACTTGATGTTTTCACACAAGAGCCCCCATCACAAGAGAGCAAGTTGGTGCAGCATGAGAATGTGACTGTTACTCCACATCTGGGTGCCAGTACTGTGGAAGCTCAGGTGTGTTTATTAATCAGTAATGCAATTTCTCTTGCATCATGCTTTCTGTTGCTGTGATATGAAAAAACTTTTGGGATGTGATGTGCAGGAAGGTGTGGCCATTGAAATTGCTGAAGCAGTTGTTGGAGCCTTGAAAGGTGAACTTGCTGCTACTGCAGTCAATGCGCCAATGGTGCCTGCTGAGGTATCAATGAAACCTCATTTGCCTTTATTTTGATATGTTTGAATCAAGTTTACTATCACAAGTTTTTTTTTATGATGAGATAAAGACAGTATGATTTACCTTATTATTTCATCCCTAATTCGCAGGTTCTAACAGAATTGAAACCATATGTATTGCTTGCTGAGAAACTTGGAAGGTTGGCTGTGCAGCTGGTAGCAGGTGGAAGTGGTGTGAAGAGTGTGAAAGTGACTTATGGCTCTGCTCGAGCTTCTGATGATCTTGATACCAGGTTGCTCCGAGCTATGATTACCAAGGGTATGATTGAGCCTATATCCAGTGTTTTTGTGAACTTGGTTAATGCAGACTTCACAGCTAAACAAAGGGGACTGAGAATAGCTGAAGAACGCATTACTCTGGATGGTTCCCCTGAGAGTCCACTCGACTTTATCCAGGTTCAAATTGCCAATGTTGAATCAAAATTTGCTAGTGCCATATCAGATTCTGGGGAAATAAAAGTTGAGGGAAGGGTGAAGGATGGAATTCCCCATTTGACTAGGGTTGGATCATTCGAGGTGGATGTGAGCTTGGAAGGTAGCATCATTCTCTGCAGCCAGGTCGACCAGCCAGGAATGATCGGTAAGGTGGGAAGCATATTGGGAGAGGAAAATGTGAACGTGAGCTTCATGAGTGTCGGTAGGGTTGCTCCACGAAAGCAAGCTGTCATGGCAATTGGAGTTGATGATGAACCCAAGAAAGAAAGTTTGAAAAAGATTGGAGATATCCCTGCCATTGAAGAGTTTGTTTTCCTCAAGTTGTAGTGGGACATCATCACTTCCTGTTTTGCTCCCATTCTTCTCCTTTTTCTCTTGTTTTTTTTTTGGGTAGGTTTACTTTATTGATGGTTATCATTACTTCATTGTAGTACCCAATTTTGAGTTGAGTGCTTTGTCATAGGTTTTGGTGAGAGGAAGAATAACTCATGTTTGAGAAAAAGAGTATGTACTACTTTGTTGAGGTACTAGTCTAAGTGATAAATCCTATTAGCTTGTTCGTGTTTGATAAATGGGCCATCTTGAATCTGCACATTGGCTTGTACGCATAACGTTCCTTAGCATTAGATGACAACAAATCATCACTACCAAAAATCAATTGCTGGAATTGTTAGTTGCCTTACAATGCTTGTTCACCTAGCTTCATTCATGCCCACTAGATTTTACAATTCGGCTGGGCATCTTGGCTGTTAGATGATATACTTTGTAGATAAATATCTATGTAGTGTATGAGCTGAAAACACATGGTTGCATTATTTCTACGCTGTAATATATGTGATCGGACCTGATGTGTGAGATTAGAGAACTAGAAAGCATGCATAAATTGAGCAGCATAGGTCACTTTATATGTTAATACAATTTGTTTCACATAATCCTTCTAAAATTTCTACTACGTATACACTAGACCTTTTATCTTTATATGGCGAAGTTTGAGTCAACAGTAACTTTCTCTAATATCGCTGATGAAATCCCATCACAATCGAGCAAATGGAGCAAATGCTAAGTTAATATTTTTGGGTCAATCTTAATTCATTATATCTGATAAATATATAGTTTAAACCTTCTATACTTCTGAGAAGGGCTTACTTCTATATCACACAACAACATTGTCTGGCTTGGAAATTCTTGCCAATATGATTTCATGAACTCGGGAAGAATGGAACCTCAGCTAGTGTTGCGGGTAGGGGTTGCTAAGGTCCTTGAATGCTAAATAAGCAGCAATACCAGCAAACGCAAAACCACTCAACTGAAAAAGGAACAAAGTTATTGACTAGATAAAAAAGGATGGCATTCTGTTACGAGAAGATATTGTTACGGTCAAGTACCTTCCACAAGTACCAGAAGAAGTCCACCTTTTCCATCCCCATATATGCAACTCCAGCAGCAGAGCCAATGACTAGCAAGGAACCGCCGGTACCAGCACAATATGCAACCAACTGCCAAAACTCGGAATCCTGAGGAAATGTGGTGAGATCATACATTCCCATTGTTGCTGCAACCAGCGGAACATTGTCGATAATTGCTGACACAGCCCCTATTACAGTTGCAACAAGCTCTATGTTTTGAACATGTGCATCAAGGTAAGTTGCCAATTCACGAAGAATACCTGCTGCCTCAAGGCTAGAGAAACAAAAAAAAAAGAGATTTGATATGATCAAGAGAATGACAGCTTCGCTTTGAACATTCATGTATTATTTGTGTCTAACACTAACTCTGTATACCTGCTGACAGACAAAAGGATGCCCAGGAAGAAGAGGGCTCCTTGAGTGTCAATTCGTGATAAAGCCCGAGGTACTTTCAACTTTTGCCTTTCTGATTCACCATAATGAATAGCATCTGTAAGAATCCAAAGAACTCCAAGTCCAAGAAGCATGCCCATGTATGGAGGCAATCCAGTTAGGGCCTTGAACACTGGAACAAAAATTAAAGCACCGATACCAACAGAGAAAACAAGTTGTCCTCGAGGAGCCATTTCTTCAGATGCTAAAATGATGGTGTATTCCTGCTCCTTTCCCTTGAGTTCACTACATGGGAGAAAAGCTGCTCATATAACATCATCGGTCAAGTTAAACTAAAACTTTCTGAGCTTGGAATTGCAAAAAAGAATACCTTGTGAGGGACATAAGAGCCAGTGGAACCACTAAAGAGACAGCTGAAGGTACAAGCAAACTCCGCAAGCAAAGCAGAACAGGGAAATTGAGAACTCTCTCATATCAGTGAGGTGTTGAATTTCTTCAGAGAATAAGTTTACCACTGAAGAATATGAATTTCAAAGTTGATAGAGAATGCAGTCTCTAGATTTTTTCAATTAAAATCAAGATTCTCCATCATTGAGATATATCAACATAAACTGTTCTCACATTGCAAAAGAACATGATTCAAAACTTTGTGCTGATGACTCAAGAGGCCGGAAATATATGACATATCAGCATTAAACTGTTCACTTCTCATCCCTTTCTCATTCTTAGAGAGACAGACATGCGAGTACCGGATCCTACACATGCACAGGCATGATCAAACATATGTACATAAAAACATAGGAGGCATTCGAACAAATTTGCAGTGTTATGGATGAATATCAGTGTCTAAGCAGATAACCAAGCCATGCATCTATGGACAGAGGTTAATTTACAAAAGGAGATATCTTCCGTACAACAATGGAAGGACCTTCATTGTCTGCAATGTGGATATCTGACCATGTGTCCATAGCATAGTAGTTGTAACATCACCTATAGGAGTCCACGCACCTCCCGCATTTGCTGCAATCACAATAACAGCTCCCATACGCCTATGTAAAACAATTTATTTGTGTAAGTGAATTTTAAACTAGGACATTTTTCAGGAAAAACTAACAGCTGTCTAATGTTAGAGTATTTCAGTAGCATTTTATTCTTCAGTAATTTATATACTAAGAATTTTCAGTGTTGTAGAAGTGTTGAAGGAGTCTCTTTTTACGAGGTACTGGAATTATACTTTTAAGGGCATTCATAAACAAAGTAGCAAGTGTTGTGGAAAATTGAGCCTGTTTTCCAAAATATTAGAAAATCAAGATTACCAAGCTTCTTTTCTAAATTTTATTTTAACATTGCAAAGTGCAAAACACAACCCATGCTCCACACTTCTCAATCACTGTATTTGTGTTTTACATATTTTACAAAATTATCCAACATAAATCCGATGACTAAAAAGTCTAGAGAGTGAAAAACTCCAGGAGCATTGAATTTTCAGTTTCTTCAAATCCCATAACAAGAACAATTCAATCTCTTATTTGTAGAATCCAAATACTAAAAAAGATCTATTGAATTCAAAACAGAAAGAGAGTAAAATATATGCATTTTTCAAGAAAAAGTCTCAAGACATATCTGCAGAGCATTTTGTAGTCCATACTTGCGATATTCTGATGGACCTACTAGTTTCCTCAAAAGCGAAACCATGACAATTGTAGATGTCAAATTGTCAAGGATTGAGCTCAGGAAAAAAGTCACAAATCCAATCTGCAACATTCCATAATCACATGTCAAGCACAACCGATCGACAAGGAAAGTTAATACAAAGAAAATAAGGATGACACAATGATATTAAAGGGCAAGAAAATTATAATCAAGCAGATAGCTAGAATTCTATGCTGAAGAAAGCAAAATCAGAATTGAGAAAAGGAACATCTTCAAAGAAATAGCTTTAGGGTATTTGGTACGTCGAATAGACCAAACAAGAAAGGACATACAATATTGGCAAATAATAGCTAACAAGAAATATTTTGACATAAAACATATAACCTGATAAATTATCCTTTCTCAAAAACAAGTCATCAGTCTTTATATAAAGGTTCGTTTCACTTAGGAGTTTATGTTACAGTTAACTGAAACCTTCGTGATTTATATACACACATTCATGCATTTATTTTGTCAATTTGATTTATATACACACATTCACGCCATATCCGCACATGAAACCTGCCAAATGAGAAGTATCCTAATGAAAAGAATTCTCAAGATGACCATGATAATTGAATAGAGCACTAACCACCCAAAGCAGAGTCCATGGCTTTCGAGTGGTAATATTGTCTGTGACCAGGTTAAATCCTTGATGAGCATCAACAATTTCAACAATGGTCATTGCACCGAGCAAGAAAAATACAATTTCACTCACATTTGCAGAAGCATGCATCAACTCCGAAACTGCTATTTCAGTCGTAGATGCCTGCTCAAAATAAGGCAAATACCCATGAAAATTATATTTCAGTTAGAAGCAGGGACACACTTAAAGTGGAATAATTAAGATATGGAACAGTTTGTCAATGTCTTGGCAGGGTCAGGATTGCATATTATTAGTTGATATTTATAATACAGAGATATCAGAAAATTATCAATTTTGAATCCAACAATCATCCAATGATCATTTCTGTTTGATGGTTTGTATGAGTGCAAGATACATCACTCAACTAAGAAACTAGCTAATAATTAAAAATGGAAATTAAGCAGTGAATGAAAATCTTACCCCAATACTTCTTATTATCCATAAGCTCACAGCCATTAACAATCCTATTCCACTTTTATTGATAGCTAGAGACTCTCCAAGGATGATACTTGCATATCCTATTCCAAAGAGTAATGCCATAGCAATATCCTGTCTCAAAAAATTTCACCAAATCAACCATCATATATCATTTCTAACTCTAAGTATTTAAGCCTTTGATAAACTATCTAAATGCAGATTGTTCCAATAAAATGATAAACCTGATTTGCTGCAACCCAGGAATCAGTTATTGCTATGACGCTTGCCGAAACATTTTCAGAGTCGACCATTGTTGAAATTAAATGTGAAGATGCCATTAAATTTCTGGATAAATGTTTAGTTGTCGAAACATCGCTATTGGCATCTTTTAAAAGAATGCGTTCGATCAATGAGAAATTTCAAAGAAGTTTCCTGTTCTAGGATGAATTTTGTTTAAGTTTGTAGTCTCACCATCTAAAATAATGTACATTTTGTTGAAATTGTTTCAGACTCGACTGTTGTCGAAATTAGAAACGGAGATGCCATTACATTTTTGGATAAAGGTTTAGTTGTAGAAAGATTGTTCAATTAGTGAGAAGGTTCAAAGAAATTTCCTCTTCTTGGACAGTGGTGAAATTTCCTTAGGTTTGTAGGTCCCATCATCTAAAAATGATTGACAATTTGTTTAGTATCAAATTTCATCAACTTATTATGAATGTAAAATCTTTGTAAAGGATTTAAAACACAAACTTCAAATTGCTAATAGTAATTTATCTTTAAACATAATGTCTTAGGTGCTGATACACATTAATGAATGTATGAATATCAAATTAATCAGCTAACAACTAGAAAGCAGAGTCATATGAAATTCAGCAATTTGGAATCCAATAATCTAAGCCATGTTATATGGTATGTATGAATAGAAGATACATCACTCAACCAAAAAAATTAATTAACACGCGATGTATCACTCAATTAACGAAGAAACTAGTCAACAGTTAAAAATGCAACTAGATATTTGTATCTACATCACCAAGAAACTAGTTAATAGATGAAAATGTAACTAGATATTTTAATCCAAATCATTGTAAATCAGTGATTGAAAATCTTACTGATATTTGTTATCATCCACAAGCTCACGGACATTGATAATTCTACTTAACTTATTGAAAGCTAGAGACTCTTCAAAAATGATGCCTGCATTTCATATTACACAGCATATCACTTTAGCCATATTGTCTCAGTAAATTTCACTGAATCAACAAACAAATATCACTGTGTATTTAAGCTTTCAATAAACAATGTAAAGCGGAATAAACCTGATTGGCAGCAACCCAAGAATAGTAATTGCATGTGGCCTATTACAGCTGCTTCAAAAACTGAAAGTGCTTTTTAGCGGATGATTTCATCCAGTGACGCTGCTTTCATTGTCAGCTTATGAAAGTATGAGCTAATCAAGAACCAATAGCAGTGAGGAATACTAATAGCATGCACATAATATGGATATGTGGCTTTCTAAACAAACAGGCTAAAAACTTCTAATTGGTAAAATAAAGCAAAATCTACATTCCAACAACAATAAGCATTTCACAAAAGAAAATCTGAAAAAACAAATATATTGACTTAGAGATAACAAGAATTGGACAGCATATTCACTTAAAGCAATTATCAAAAACACAACATCACTTTTCAGAAGATTTGATAATAGAAGGACCATTTATTTAATTTCAGAAAGCAAAAACCAAATTCACATAAATCATGCCAAAATCCATTTTCCCATTCACCAACTTGAAAAGAAACAAAATTGGTTCCCTAAAACATAAATAAACAAAGAAAGAAGTAAATGGGTACTCTTAAAGATTGAAACTTTAGTGAAAATAAATGAACAAGAATAAAGAACCTGAAGATGCTTAAATAGGTACTCTTAAAGATTGAAACTTTAGAGAGAATACACAAAAATATATATATATATAACCTGAAGCTGTTTCTCAGTGTTGGGTTGTTCAGCTTTTCCCTGAACTGAAGCCTTGCCTTCAGCTCCTTCAAGAAACCAGTTCCAAGCAATCTTGGAGCTAAAAACAAGACTAGGAAAAGAATTGTTAAGCATCTAAATTGTTTAACAAGACTACGGATCTTTTGCAGGTTTTTGTAAGATAAAATGAGAACGGCTATTTGCATGGTTTTTTGACACTCGCTCTATAATTATTTTTTTTGAACAGACACTCACTCTCTCTCTCTATAAATGGAAAGTAATTGTTTAAGCTTTGTCATTACCTTGGATTAATTTTTTTTTAGCATTATTCAAGTTCGTTTTTTGCCCCCCTTTTATACAGCTTGACATGATGCCGCCTTCTGCTTTAAAAGAAGAAGCAAAGGAAAGAGACTCAGGTGGAGCCATTTTTATAGGAGGCTTCTCTTTTTGTTTTTTTTTTTTTCATATAAAAGAAAAAATCACAGCCTCCAAACAATGTTTCTAAATTCTGACCGGAAGTTGAACCGGTCTCAAGACTGAATCACAGTTCGACTGAATTAATTAGTTGGATCACTAGTTTAATAACATTTATATTTTGATATTTTTCATTTAAATGTATATTGATAATTCAATTTTATTAATTTTATATAATTAAAAGTTAAATTTTTTTTTTTTACATAACAGATGAGAGTATTCACTGATTCTCAATTTGACAGTTGACCCAATTGAATTGATTAGATTTTCAAAACAAAGCTTCAAACCGGTATCTTTATAGAAAGTTACTAGGATGAATCATAGTCCTGCGAGTGTTCCCGATATTTATAATGGGAATGAATTATTAGAGTATTTTTTTAAAAAACAAAAATAAAACAAAATTTATAAAAACTGATTTTTTTTTTGGAAGTAAATAAAAATAAATAAACTAATTTTCTTTTAGTTTGCTTTAATTCGGTTAGAATTGTATGGTGCAGACTCTCACCCTTGACATTTATCTCTTCCTTAAGTTTTAGTTTAACCATAAACTAATAGTAATAATATAGGGCAATTTCACATGATACAGTATTATTGATTTCTCTATTTTTATTTAACATCTACCAAAATTACATAATACAAAGAACTATAGGATACAACGTTACATGATCTCTGATTTTCTGCTCTGTGAATTCCCGTATGCACTAGAGTGTTTCTTTCTTTATATAGCAAAGTTGTCTGAGCCATCAATAATCTCAGATCATATTGTTCATGCGAGGAAAAAAAAAGAATGTTTTTGACCTTGGAAGCTCATGACCATCCGAGCGAACATTCATTTTCAGATCAATCTTAATGTATTATATCTTATAGAAATTCAATTCATCCTTCTAGACTTCTGAGAAGAGCTTACTTCTACATCACTCAACAACATTGCTGTCTTGCTAGAGTAGTCTGGGTCGGAAGTTCAAATCCTTCCTTGGATCGATCCAGTAGATGAGATGAGTTATGAACCAGAGAAGAATGGAATCTCAGCTACTGTTGTTGGTAGGGGGATGTTAAGGTTCTTTACTGCTAAGTAAGCAGCAATGCCAGCAGCATAACCAGCAAATGCAAAACCACTCACCTGAAATAGGAATTGTTGTTTAACTAGATAAAAGAGATGGCATAACAGTAAAAGAAGATAGTGTGGAAAATGTACCTTCCGGAAGTACCAGAAGAAGTCAATCTTCTCCATCCCCATATATGCAACTCCAGCAGCAGAGCCAATTATTAGCATGGAACCCCCAGTACCAGCACAGTATGCAACTAACTGCCAGAACTCTGAATCCTTGGGAAAAGAGGTGAGATCATACATTCCCATTGTTGCTGCAACCAGTGGAACATTGTCTATAATAGCTGATACAACCCCTATTGCACTTGCAACAAGTTCTACATTTGGAATATGGGCATCAAGGTAATTTGCCAATTCACGAAGAACACCTGCTGCCTCAAGGCTTCGGAAAAGAAAAATAATGTGAATTTGATATTACTTGAGAGCATAACAGCTTCATTTCAAGCATTCATGAATAGTTTCTCTCTATACCTGCCAACAGACAAAAGGATGCCAAGGAAGAATAAGGCTCCCTGAGTGTCAATTCGTGATAGAGCCTGTGGTACTTTCAACTTTTGCCTTTCTGATTCACCATAATGAATAGCATCTGTAAGAATCCAAAGAACTCCAAGTCCAAGAAGCATGCCCATATACGGAGGCAATCCTGTAAGGGCCTTGAACACTGGGACAAAAATTAAAGCTCCAATACCCACAGAGAAAACAAGCTGTCCTCGGGGAGCAATTCGTTCAGATGCTAAGACATTGGAGGATCCCTGTTCCTTCCCGTTGACTTCACTACATGGGAAAAGAGCAGCTCATATAACATCATCAATGAAGTTAAACTAAAGACTTCTGGGTCTTAATCCCTTAATGTACTCCCGAAATGCAAGAAAAGTACCTAGTAAGGGACATAAGAGCCAGTGGAACAGCTAGAGAGACAGCTGAAGGTACTAGCAAATTCTGCAAGCAAAACACAACATGGAAACTCAGAAATCTTTCATATCATTGTGTTGAATTTCTTCAAGTTTTATACCGGTAAAGAATTTCACCTTTGTTTTTATCCTTTAAATGGATAAAGTATGCATTGGCTCTAATAGAATATGTACATTGAACTCTCCAGCTGTAAATAGTTCACTATAAATAAAACCTGAGATGTAATAGTTCACTTCTCATCTCTCTTTCCCTTACAGACAAACATGTGAGCATGCAAATCCAAAACACGCATACAAATTGGCATAGTCATAGATGAATTACAGGGATCCTGAAAATCCAAGGATAATTCTCTCACAAGAAAGCCACTAAGACTGGTGTATCTTTAATACAACCTTCTGGAGCATTCAGATCGTTATGCTCCTACTCTAATCATTTTTGTTTCATCATCCAAGGGTTTCTATATTGTTAATGTAAACTAAGCGTATGTCTAAAGAAAAACAAGATACTATTTGGTTAGCTTGTCAAAGTCTTCTTTGCTTTTTTACCGTTGTTTTTCACTAAAGGCAAATGCAAAAGACCTTGCTGGCTGAAATCATAAGGCAATTTGGAAGAGCCTAAAACTAGGTTGTTTTTTGTTAATTGCCTTTAGCAAAAAGTCATACACTGACAAAATAGTGTCTGGGTTATAAAACCATGCATTCATGGACAATTGAGGTTCATTTACAAAAAGAAATTCCTTTTCTAGAGTGATGAAAAGACCTTCATTGTGGGCAAAGTGGATATCTGACCATGTATCCATAGCATAGTAGTCGTAACATCACCAATAGGAGTCCATGCACCACCTGCGTTTGCTGCAATCACAACAACAGCTCCTAGAAGCCTATGAAAACAATATATTTGTGTAAGCAAATTTCTTCTGAGTTAATTAACTGAGAAAAAGTACAATAATTTTTTAGGGAAGAATCAACTGTTAGTGAAATGCAGAATTTCAGTAGCCTCTTATTCTTCTGTAAGTTATAAACAAAGAATTTCAATGTCCTAGAGTGTTGAAGGAGATTCTTCCTATGGATTATATTTTTAAAGCACTGAGAAAACAAAGCTTTTCCTTCATTCCCCTCTTATTTCCTTTCAGTTTCCCCCCCTCCCAACAGAAAAGCCATTTGATCTCTTGTTTATAGATACCAAATTACTAAAAACCACCTATCCAAATTTGAAACAACAAGAGAGACATCGGGTCTCATGACATATCTGCATAGAATTTTGTAGTGCATACTTGCGGTATTCTGATGGAGGTACTAATTTCCTCAACAGTGAAACCATGACAATTGTGGATGTCAAGTTGTCGAGGATTGAACTAAGGAAGAAAGTCACAAAGCCAACCTGCAGCATCCCACAATCACTGGTCAAGCACAATTGACTGACGAAATTGGAATTAAGTAAATAGTTTGAATGGGAATGATACAATGGTATTAGAGAGAAAAAAATTTTGGAATCAAGTAAATAGTTTGAATTATATGCTGAAGAAGAATTAGAACTGTGAAAAGTGATCACATACTTTGCAATGAGCAAAAGAAGTGACATAAATAACTATATGGTTTTGCAAATTTGAGTTCTAATTTTGATCTAAGGAGGGATCATTACTGTCCTACTTATATGAGAGAAAGACCGGAGTGCTACTGTGCTTTGTAACATACTCATATAAAAAAAAAAGAAAAAAAAGTCAAAAGTGAACGTGGCATGTCAAATGGCCAAATTGACAATGAGAAACAAATTATCACTCTGTAGATAAAGGATCATTTAAATTAGCAGTTTATGCATAGCAAAGTGAAACTTCCGAATTTATATACATTTATGCAATCTTTTCTCGCATTGGATTTCTCCGTATCCTCTCTTGAAACCCATTCAATGTGAAGTATCAGCATGGATTGTTATAATATTGGATCATATACCACAATATGAGCAACAAATTGCAGCTCAAGGGTAACACTTTGATGAGAAGTTTAAAATTTCAAATATCTAAAAAAAGATTTCTTGAAATCAACATCACAATTTAATAGAGTACTAACCACCCAAAGCAGAGTTCGTGGCTTTCGAGTCGTGATGATGTCAGTGACCAGCTTAAATCCTTGATGAGCATCAACAATTTCAACAATGGTCATTGCACCAAGTAAGAAAAACACAATCTCACTCACTTCTGCTGAAGCATGTGTTAACTCTGAAACTGCTATTTCAGTTGAAGGTGCCTGCTCAAAAAGGCATGCAGCCAAAAAATATTATTCAGCCAGAACAGGGGATGCACTTAGTGTGAGACGATAAAGGTAAGGATAGTTTTTCAACGTCCTGGCAGGATCTGGAATATATCCTATTGGTGAACATTTAGAAAGCAGAAATGCATGAAACTTAGCAATTTGGAATACAATGATCTAACCATGTTTGTTCTATGCTCTGTATGAAGTATGAACACAAGATACATCAGCCAATAAACTAGCTAATACTTGAAAATAGAACTATATATTTACATACAAACTAAATGCCACTGCAGGCAGTTATTGAGCAATGAAAGAATATCTTACCCCAATGCTTCTTACTACCCATAAGCTCACAGCCATCAGTAATCCTACTCCACTTTTATTGAAAGCTAGAGATTCTTCAAAAATGATGCCTGCATATCCTATTCCAAAAAGTAATGCCATAGCAAGATCCTGTCTCAGCAAATTTCACTAAATCAACCACGAAGTATCGTTCCTAAGCCCTGTGTATTTAAGCCTTCGATAAAACATGTAATGCGAACTGTTATAACAAAATGATATACCTGATTGGCAGCAACCCAGGAATGGTTAATTGCTATGGCCCCAGTTGCAGTTGCTCCAAAAACTGCAAGTGCTTTTAGCAAATCAGTCTTTGGCTGATAAGTGGCTTCAAAATCTTGTGAACTTGTTTCATCAAGAGAACATAAAGGGTCACATGAGCCTGCTTCTGGTGTCAGCTCCTGAAAATATGCAAAGACTTATGAATTGCAACCAATGGCAATGAATGAGAAAGCAGATGCACAAGGGATAATAATAGAAAACAAAATAATTGCATGGATATATTGCTTTCTATTAAACAAACATACTACAATACTGGACTAATCACATCATACAAAATCTAAATTCCAACAGCATTCTGCAAAAGAAAGACTATAAACATCTACTGCCATAGAGATGACAAGAACTAGACCTCATATTCACTTGCAGCAATCCAAAGCACCACTCCACATTTCAAAATATTTGATAATAGAGGAAGCATAAATTTATTGTATATTTAATTTGGGAGTACTACATTCAAGCAAAAACCAAATTCACATAAAGCATGCCAGAATAAGCAACAAAATTAGTTTCACAAACATAAGTAAACAAACAAAGAAGCAAATGGGTACTCTTTAAAGATTGAAACTTTGGTAAATAATAAAATAAAGAACCTGAAGCTGTTTTAGTGAAAACAAACAAAAAATAAAAAAACCTGAAGCTGTTTTTCAGTGTTGGGTTGTTCAGTCTGTCCCTGAATCGAAGCTTTATCTTCAGCTCTAACAAGAAACCCAGTTCCAAGCAATCTTGAACCTCTTAATCTATGTAAAGATGAGCTGAAACAATACTGGGAAGGAAGTGAAGATGGATAAAAGGAAGATGGTAAGTGGATAGAGTGTTTCTTGAATTGGTGAGTTGGGTTTAGAATGTTTATAGAAATTGAAAGAGATGCCATTGCCAGGTTGGGTTATTGAAGACTGAAGAAGTGGTAGCGACTGTGTTCTTTGTCTTCACTGAGTTTTTGCAGTTTTTTAAAGATAAAATGAAAATAACTATTGCCAGGTCTCAGTCTGACAATAGGAGTGGAAGTAGTGTTTTAATAATTTTTAAGCATCTAAATATGTAAAATAATGTGTGAAAATTTTCACATTTTAGATTTAAAAGAAAATGTATCTGCCCGGCGGCCTGAAGTCTATCTCATCCTAATATTTTAGTCTAACCATGAACTAGTAATTAGGGTACATCCAACCAAAATAACCGAAAACCAAACCAAAATCGAATCAAAATTAACAGTTTGAGTTGTATTTTTTGATTTTTAAAATATTTCGGTTCGGTTTGATTTACACTTTTAAAAACTGAAAATACTGAACTATATATATAATATAATTTTTTTTAAAATGATATCAAACCTCCATATATATATGTGTTTAGAATATACAATATAATATTATTTAGTATAGATTTAATTCTTAATTTTTTTCTTTTGTTTTTCTTCAATTTTTTAAAAATAAGAGCTATTCTTATATTTCGGTTAAACTGAACCGAACAAAATCAATTTTATCTACCTATTTTGATTCAGTTTTTATTCCCTTAAAAAATTGAACGGTTTTGATAATTCACTTCCAAACCTAATCGAATTACCGAATGCATACTAGTTTCTTTCTATTTAAAGGTAAATAATAGTTTTTTTTGAGAAAAAGGTAAATAATAGTTAATGTAACTTTAAGACAATAATAATTACTTTAACTAGTTATGTGCCCACGAGATGCGCGGATATATATTTTAATTTATTTGTGTGTAAATAGTTGATAGATATTTATAAAAAAAAATAGTTGATGTATATTCATTAAAATTAAACTGATAAAGGAAGTATTATATTTTATATAAAAAAATTATAATCATGTATCAAAGTGGTAATAGTTTTATATATCTAAAAAAAATGAATGTCATAAACTAATAAATATGGCATCACCAATTTAAATATGAATTACTTAAACTTTAATTAATTTTATATATCATATAATTTTAAAAAAATATTATACTTTTTAATCCAATTTATAATCAAATAAATCAAAATTTCATAAAATTATTCATACTTTAATATTTTAAAAAATGATAAAAATGTAATTATAAAATGTGATAAAACTATTAATTTAAAGATAAAATTTTTATTTTGTTGTTTTTGTTATCTTTTTATTATAATGTAATATGTCACTAAAAAACAAATTAAAATTAACATGAGAAAAATCTAATTGATTTTTGATAGATCATAGCTGAAGTAATATCTTAATAGACACATAATCATATATAGTAAATTTTAATATTTTTATATGGATATTTTTAAAGTTATGAAATATATTTTACGAATAGATATTCTAAGCATTTTTTGTATGAAAATATTTTATGAATTATTTAATTTTTAAATGAATATTATATAAAATATATTTGAATTATAAAAGCATAGTTTGAGTAAAACATTAGAAATAAGAATATTAACATTAATTAATTAAAGGTAATAGGTTTGCATATTTTATTTATTTAGTATATGTAAAAAAAATGCAAAATATACTTGAATTACAAAAATGTAGTTTAAATAAAATTTTAGAAAGAATATTTATATTAATTAATTAAAGGTAGCATATTAAAGATATTAGATTTACACATTTTATTAATTTACTATATAAAAATAGTATTACTTCAA
>CANYLF013174298.1:0-10812 GCA_948193215.1 Bocquillonia castaneifolia
TCGTAGATTTGTTGATTCAGTTATGATTGTAATGTTATTGGGTCTTTTATCTTATAAATCAGAATCACTTCGATTTGAATTACAATCAGGTCAAACAAAATGTATAGCAGAAGACATCAAAAGTAATGCTTTGACTGTTGGCAAGTACAACGTTGTTAATCCTAACGAAGGCCAGCCTTTGCCTGCTTCTCACTCTCTTACTGTTAGGGTGTGTCTGTTTAACAATACCCATGTCTTCGTTTTTGTGTTTGTTGTCTAAAGATTGAATCTTTTCTCTAATGGGTTTTGTTTGAATTGAATTGAATAGGTGACATCAAGTTATGGAAACAGTCATCACTATGCAGAGCATGTGCCATCTGGTCAGTTTGCTTTTACTGCTGTGGAAGCTGGAGATTACATGACTTGCTTTTGGGCTGTGGATCATAAGCCTCCTGTTACTTTGACCATCGATTTTGATTGGAAAACTGGCGTTGCTGCTAAAGATTGGACTAGTGTTGCCAAGAAAGGCTCTGTTGATGTAAGCCCCCCCCCTTTTTTTTTTATCTTTTTTAAATGTTACTATGTCTCTTGATTTGTGCTTTTCTTTTATCTGGGCATTAATTAATTTTAAGTAGAGATTCTTTTCCTTTTCTTTTGTTTGGTTAAATAGTGATAATAAGTTTTGGATTGGGATTACAGCTAAATTGGGTAAGCAGAACTGATTAGGGTTGTGTTGATTTTGATCTGACTGAGAATTTTGGGGAATTTTAATGGTGAAAAATGATAAAAGGGGAAACTTTTATGAAGATAATGATCAAGAGAAGTAGTTTAATACTTTGGAGGAGGACTGGACTTTGCTGTTTCGGAGATCGTGAAAATGCCACCTAGGTGTACATAACCATCATACTTTTAGGAACAAAGTTGTTGTTCTTGTTGGTTAAATTGGGCTCTCAATTAAGAGGAATTTATCTTGAGCTAAGGTGGATCTTCAGCTTTGTTTCATTATTATTGTCAATCAGGGCTGAAGTAGATCCTCTCTCTGAATTAGGGATGCTAATTGATTGGGTATTGGTACAGTTTTAGCATTCTTGCCCCATCTCATTTTGAGATCAAGTGAAGTTGGACATTAACCTGAATACTTTTGAGTCTTTGAGTAAAGAAAGTGCTAATAAGTACAAATAGAAAATAAATACTGTTTTTATATATTTAAAGAACTCTTTTGTTTAATCTGTGGCAAAGGTTAATAAAAATTATTGCGAAAGTTTATTTAGCAGTTAATATTTAGCATATAGGTGATATGGCATTAGCTGGCCCTGCCCATTATAGTAGTTGGTTAGATTTACCTTTGTCATTTAGGTTCTGCAAGTGAAGTAACTACCAGAGCTGGGCAAAATTTCTGGAATACAGGCAACCATCCCCACACAGTCCATGGCTTCTTGCTAGTCTTCTAGTTCTAGTGCATAACCATTACTATGTCATTGCTGGAAGTAAACCTTGAAGTTCAAAGAAAAATACAGTCAAATCCAGTTGTACCTTACAGTAGGTATTCCTTGTAATTAGTTAAGCAAATGGACAACCTTAAATATGACCTGACTTCAATTAAAGTAATTTCATCAGGCTCAAAGGGGTTAATTTTGATGCTTTGGTATCCTGATGTCCATTTTATTAGAATTGGATTATATACTGAGTTTGCAGTTCAAGTGTAAAGAGCTTCTATTTCAGACTCCTATGCAACCATAAGAGTTAGGTGCAAAATACATAGCATCTAAGAACCCAACTGTAGCTAAAGAATGAGAGGTGGCTGGCAGATTAGATGGCTTGATGAAATTAAACTCTATAGCATGAGGTGGGTGATTGGTTGGCACAACTCAACTAGACATTTTTCTGATTAATATATCTCAGTATTTGTATTCCTTAGAAATTTAAATTAAATTCTCATGTCACAGTAAAAGTCCAATTAATTATGCAATAATGGAACCTAGAGAATTACTAATTACAACTTATGCTTATAGAAGTGGTGTTTGTATTTGGTGAGGAGTGATGCAACCTGAATGAGATGATTTTCACTGTTTTCCAGCAAAATTTATTAGTAGCACTCTGATACAGTGACCTTTCAAGTTGTTGGATGGATCTAGAAAAGATATGGCCTTTAATTGCCTTCTTACTTCAGCAAGTTTCAGCCATCAAGCCTCAAAATTTTGCTATTAGAAGCTATGATATTACTTTGATGCCATGTAGTATGATTTGTGAAAAGAAAGTATTGGATGATGATCTAGACCTTGGGGGTGGGAGCCATGCCTTCTGCCTTTCAAGACATCAGATTAATGTTATATCATATTTGTTTTTATTTGCAAGCCAAGGTTCCTTCAGCATAGTAGTCAACTTCATTTCAAATACTGTATATACATGATATCATTGTCTTGATAGATCCGTCATAGGCATTTTCATTCAAGATTCAAACTTGAGAAATGGGTTGATTACTAGAAAATCTAAGGTTCCTATATCTGCTTGTTTACTTGTTAGCTTGCCATCATTTGAACCGACCACCCTTGAACATAATGGTCTTTTTGGTTAGGCTGTTAATGATAGTTGATAGCTTTTTGACTATTGTTGGTAGCTAATAGTCAGTAGCTGGAAACTGGTTAATATTAAATAGTTTCTGAATTAGTACTAGGTTTCAGCTAATGATTTTTATTAATATTATAGACATCATAATGATAAACATTTTTACTGATATGTATTTTTTATTTTTTGAGTGAATATAATTCTTATTAATTTTTTTCGAATTGGTATTTCATAAAAAAGTTTTGATGGATATTTCATAGAAAAAAATTTATGGGTATATTTTTATATATGTACCTTTTGGAATAACAATATGCAACCATTCCTCATTTAACTCTAAAAAAGGAGGAGAAAATGACGAAAATAAAGAGGCAGGCTTTTAGTTTGGAGAGTTTTAGATGGTAGGAAAAAATTAATTAGTTATATGTATTTGAAAAATGGTTACAATTAATTAAATAATTAAAGAAAACAGTAAATTTTTGATATGAAGACTTTACTTTTTTTAACATTTGATGAGTTAACTACTATTATTTAGAAGAAGAGAGAGGCATTAAAAATAATAATGAATAAGTAAAAATATTGAAAGAACAGAATAGCTCTTGACAAATTCCAAATTGAAGGTGATGTGAATTCATTATGTTGTGTCCTGGTTGCTAATTGCAGCTATTAAAAAAAAAAAAAAACTGAAAGCCTTAGGTCTTAGCATCCTTGATGTAAAATGAAAAGCTCGCCAACAGCCCTAACAAAGACCTACTAAATATACTGCAAATAAAAACTGCAAATAATTTTATTATAACGTGAAAAAGTTGCCACTATAGCAAAGACTAATGGATTAGTATTTAGTAATAAATAACAAGTTGACAGCATCCTCAGACTTGTAAATCATAAATTGGTGTTAATACTCTTCTAGGATGATTAATTTCCTTGTACTGTGGCTACTTGGATTTGGGCAGTGATCAGCAGAAATGTTCTCACGCATGTTTTATAGCAATTAACTCTGCTTGTATGGAATGTCATTGATCTTGCATGTGTTAAGAGTTTGATATTGAGAGGGTAATATTTTGAGTGCCTAATTTTGATTTTCATTTTCAACTGTTGTGGAATTTCTGGTCGCTAGAAAAGTGCAATTTTTCAAATTTTTTATTCCATTTAGACCCCTAAATTGCATGTGCACATCCCAGAAAAAAAAAAAAAGCACAGCAATCAATCAAATATAGAATCTTAAATGTTTATGCAGTCAAATGTTATCTTTTCTGATTAATAGGTGTTGAGATGTTCTTAATGCATTTTGTCTTGTTTTTTTTCTTTAACTGTGCTTTTTGTTACCTTTATGACTTTAGGTAATGGAGTTAGAGCTGAAGAAGCTGCATGATACTGTTATTGCCATTCAGGAGGAGATGTATTATCTCCGGGAAAGGTACTGAGAAATGTGATTTCTCAAACTATAATAGATGCTGATGCATAAAATTTATTTGAAGAATGTTGTTCATTTGAATTCTAACTCGGTTTTTGAAATGTTCGGTGCTTGTTCCAGAGAAGAAGAAATGCAAGATCTGAATCGAGCTACGAACTCAAGAATGGGCTGGTTTAGCTTTGTGTCTCTTCTTGTCAGTTTATCAGTGGCAGGCTTGCAAGTATGGCACCTGAAGACCTTTTTTGAGAAAAAGAAGCTCATTTAATTTAATTTTAATTTTTAGAACAGGCTAATACAAAATTTTTCCGTCATCTTGTTTTTTCGCTCACCCTGTAAAATGATGTGAAAGAATAATTTCTAAGTTATTTGGTTTTGACTTCTTCACTTAGGTGTCTCCAGTGAATTAATGTATTTCAAGGTACAAGGGCAACAAACCATTGTTTGTGATATGCGACTCTTGCAAAGTTGGTTAGTGGCCGGCAATTTCTCTGTAGTCCTTAGACCATGTGCCCGGATAGATTTAATGCTAGAAAATGGACATATCTGGGTAATAATTACTGACTTTGTGCAAGAACATTATCAGATGCTTTTAAAATTTATACGTTCAAATGGATGAATGAAACGCCATAACTTCTTTTTGAATTTTGATGGATGGACAGTGTCCACAAAAGAATTAGAACCTTCTTCTTTGATTGCTTCATTTGTTCTTCTGGAGCCAAGCTACCTGCCCATAATATATAATGTCACTTGCAACAATGCACTCCAAAGAAAATTCATGAGCAAAACCTGATATAAATCCTGTTAACTTAAGACGAATGAATACAGGCATGAACTGATCAACACTTGCACCGTCTTTTTCTCTCTTTTTTTCATCCTTTATTTTTTATTCTGAAAAAGAACACTTGCAATAATATCCAAGATGACAAAAATCAACAAAATAAGACCAGGATCATCAAGTCTAGCATATACAATACACACCGACGAGCTTCAAATGATGAGACATGTACCATTTGCTATGTCTCATAATCCACAACAAATTACAACTATAAAACAGAAGAAACTACACATGTCAGATGATGAGAACATAATAAGTAGTGTAGGTTAATTGAATGACATTACTTGCTGGCTGCTTGAGATCGATAACAAAGGCTAGCAAACAACCATATCTTACCATGAATATGAATTGGGTCCATTTAACGGAAATCCAAGAATCCTGGTAACTGACAATCTCTCTCAGTCAAATGTATTCACAACACCACGTGCAGCATTGTGCGCAAAAGGAAACAGCAGGCATTTGTGCTACATAGATCTCATATATTTAACTGTTTCTTCCCTTTGTGTTATGCGTTGAATAAGCTCCAATGATGATCTGCAGGTAAGGTTTCCTTGATCTTTTCTAGCCTCTTGAGAATTTCCAGAAAAGAAGGTCTTCTGTTCATGTCAGCGGCCCAACACTGATCTGTTAACCTGAAAATATTCAAAGAGAAATATATGCAAACCAATGAGAGTCACTAAATTGTGGATACTTTAGTTCAAGCCATTTTTCTCTATCCATAGAATTTTGTGGGGAGGGCGGGCTGGATTTTGAGAGAACGGTTTAAGCTAAAGAATGATGTGGGGTGCTAAACACTGTTAGAAATTAAATAGAAATGCTTAAATGGAAAAGAAGGATTGTGCAATTTTTATTGAATAAAAATCAGCACCCTTTGTCAAAGGTAATTGCGAAGTTTCGTAGTTTCTAAGTGCCTCTAATGTTTAGCATGAGTTTCAAATATGACATAACTCTTCAAAACATTTGGATTTAAGCCTTAGGTCCTTTCTTTCCAACGACAAAAGTTAAATTAGTCCCTAAAAATTTAAACTATGTTCAAATAAGTCCAATTAAAAATATAAAATATTTTATTAAAATTTATTCCAAAAAAAAAACATAAAAAATTATTTATATTTTATAGAGTCATATGAATATTTTATAAACAAAAATACTATAAGATACTTTTACTTTACTTTATTAATTTTTTTAACATATCTTCATTTTACAAATACCTAGAAATCAATCTTTGCATTACTAAAAGAATTAGCAAGTATAAAATTTTGTTTTGATTTATTAATTTATCTTTATTTTATAACTGTTTAAATTCAATTATGTAATAATTTTAGTTTCTAAATTCAATTATGTAATAATTTTAGTTCCACACATTGTTGAAATTCAATTATGTTAATAACTCCGTATGTTTTTGAGGTGTGACCGGACTCACCTTTTCTTAAATTGACATACTTTCCCCATGAACATTCATTTTGGACCAAACTCAGCTATTGATTAATTTATTTACTCCCTTTAGCACATATAATGCCCCTTCAAATTATAGATGAATGCATACCACCCCAGACGCAGCCAGACAACTCTTAAGACATTTTGGAATAGATGCATAGGCAAAACATGTTATACAATGGTGCTTATAAAATTACTACTAAACCTTTGTAAATAAGCAAAATCCTTTGGACAGAAAATGTCAAGAACTGGAATTATATCAGAATCAACTTACTCTTTCAGTTCAATGGTAAATCCTTTGGCACGAAATGTTGGTCTGTGGCCCTCTGCCACAAACTTCGCTGCTTCATAAGGCTCATAATTTGCTAGTGGCGGTTCCCCTTCGAGCATCTGCATTGAAGAATAAAATGAATTAAAACTCATTTTGATTACTTTGTGCCACCATGTTGTCTCACGGAAACCAAGCATTACCTCATAGAGTATCATCGCAAAAGAGAAAACATCAACCTTCTTATCATATTTCCGGTGCTTGAAAACTTCAGGAGCCATGTACCGATCTTTTGTTTTGTTACAACAAAGCAAGGGAACATAAGTAGAATAAAATTAAACTATTTCATTCATTAAAAATTTATGAAGAGGCACTCACAGCTCCCAGTCTCGCCAGTCATTTTGTATACATCATGAGAATTCTGAACCTTGATAAGCTTGCTTAGTCCAAAATCTCCAACTTTCAAATGGTCAGCATTAGAGTTGACTAAAAGGACATTCCTGAGATTAAGACGAGATATTCAATATGTAAAATGGAAAATGAGCTGGACTGCCAGCTCACAGTTTTCAATAAATGAAGCAAGAAAAAAAGAACTAACGAGAAAGGACACACCATTAAGTTTTAAAATATATATTAAGACTCTTTCAAAAATAAATGCACATTGTGATGTTAAATTCTATTCTCTGCTAAAAACCTTAAACCTCAAAAAAATGATCAACTTAAAAGACATGATTATTTGTCCGACACAATTTGACATGGAAGTAAGCTCACCTTGGTTTTAGATCTCTGTGAATAATCACATTTGGCTCATTGTGAAGATAAGCCATGCCTCTGTAAGATTAATAAAACTCAGATTAGCGTGCTTAGAAAATTATAATAGCCATATGTATCACTTGGTAAAATATTAAAAGCAATGTGTGCAAAATGATTCAATTTTTTTTCAACACATTTTGTTTCCACAATCAAATGAAATGTCATATATTACTATATCATGCAAAGCTGCATGTTGTCAGGCTTCCATAAAGCAACTGTCAGTGGAAAATAACTACAATTCTCATAACATTAAAGAACCCATTTCTTCACATTTATGCAAATATCAATGAATTACTGACACACCAGGAACAACTGAAGAAGTGCGAAGAAAAATATGTGTCTGCAAATAAATAGTAAATATAACAAAGAGCATATGTTTTGTGTTATAAACATGTTTCCCATAGAAAATAACTTCTACTACAAGAAGAGGAAACCCCAGCACAAGGAGAGAGCATTACATATTTAAATTTACTGTATTAAAGGCTCCCTTAGAAGCTTGTAATACCTGGCAATATCCAAAGCGAAATTGATGGCTGTTGTGGGATTAAGTGGACCCTTTTCCTTCAGGTGCTGATGAAGATCGCCCTACAATAACACATGAATACTGAGATCCATCAATATCAGCTATGGAGGTAAAAAATTCAGGTTCATGGCAATAAAGTTTCAGAAAGAATCAAAGTTAAAACAAGAAACAGAGTGAATCACAGACCCCTCGTAAATACTCTGTGATGAGCATAAGGGGCTTCTTATCAGTGACAGCTCCTAGAAACTGGACTATATTGGGGTGGCGAAGCTTTACTAGCAAATTAACCTCATGCCTGAAGTCCTGACTGAATCAGAAAAGTGAAAGAAGAGTAAGAAGAAAACCACAATACAGTCAAAACAACAACCTAAACAATCAATTTCTTGCAAATGATGGTCACTTAAGTAGGTGCACAATAGAAAAGATAAAAAGTAGTAAATGACCACCTTAAAAAGAACAGTGATAAAATCATTTGAGAGTGAAAATACATCAAGTGCATCTTTATTTAGTTATTACTAAGGTACAGTTTTGAGTATGGTAATGTAACATGTTTATAGAAAACTTACACAACCTATATGATAATATCATCTTCAACTGAGTCCGAGATATAGTAAATCAGAGTTCAGAACGTAAATGAAACAAAATAATCAGAACTAACTATGATATAATACATAACCGCAAGTTCAACAGAAGTAAAAGTGACTCACATGACCAATCTATCATCTGAAAGAGAAGGAAGAATGCGCTTAACAGCTACAGGTGTTCCACGCCAATACGCTTTCAGAATCTCCCCAAAAGAACCCTGTAACAGATAGAATCTAGCATTAGCAATAGAAATTGGAAAAGTGAAGCATAAGGAGAAATTCAAGTAGACAGATAAAATGAGACCTTTCCAATAATGGCAGAGTTAGAGAAGTCGAGCTCAGAAGGATCAATTTCCCAATCACACTTGTTGGGTTGAGGAGGAGGAACAGGCTTTGGTTCAAAATGGCTTCCATTTTGGCCCTGAAGTTTTGAGTTTCCATAACATAACAAATTGAAGAAGATGTTATCATCCAATTGCCATAATAAAAACAATTTAATTAGTTAATACATCCAATTGCCATAATAAAAACAATTTAATTAGTTAATTTTAATAATTAAATTGATTTAAATTAGGAAATAAAATAAAATAAAAAGAAAAGTGAAGACTTACATAAGAGAGGCCACCATATGACTTTAGAAGTTCAATCATATTATGCTTTTTAGCTCCTTCTGCATCAGCTAAAGGCTGCCAAACAAAAAAACAAATTAAATTAAATTTTTTTAAAAATAAAAAAAATTAGATAGTGATGAAAAATGAGTAGTAATAATAAAATTAAAGAAAAGAAAATGAAATGAAACGGTACCGTATTCTTCCAACGATCTTGAGCGTTGACGTCAGCGCCAAACTCAATCAAACACGTAGCAACATCGATCCAACCATGAAGCGAAGCAACATGAAGAGGAGTTCTATTATCATAATCTCTAGCATTCACTAGAGATCTATCTTCTTCTAGAAGTTTCCTCACTGCTGCGGCGTCGTTTTGATGCGCATGCCACAGTATCATTGACGTCCTGCTCACTCTCGCCTTCTCCTTTTGCTTTTCAGTCGGCGGCGCTCCTCCACCTCCTCCGCCGGCAGCGGAGGACGACGACGAATTCCCGGAGCTCATGGCAAAACAATACGCAGATCGGATTCAGTTACGATTGACGATTAATTGCTTATTATCGGATTCAGTTCCGATTGACGATTAATTGCTTACTAGTGAAGGCAATGAATGATAATAAAGGCTTTTTTTATATTATTTTTTCGATATGATATTTAGTAGGAAGGAAGGAGAGTAATTAGAAGGGAGGATTTTTTTTTTATTTTAATTTTTTTGTATCCGTTATTCCGGTTTTTACTTTTTCAACAAAATTATAAGAGCACAAAGGTTACTGCGGGATGCTACTAATAAGATTCTCTTCTATAAGCTTATTGTTATTAATTATTATTATTATTTTTTTGGTTTGGCTTTTTACTTTGAGGAGTCATTTTTTTATTGGTCAGATATATATGGAAGTTGAATTAACTGTTTAGTTACGCTTTTTTTTTTTCTTATTTTTTGAGACATAAGGTTGTATTGAGAAAATTGGGAAAAAGAGAGGGTCTAATTTAGTAATTATTATTATTATTGAGTAGATAGGCACGGATAAAATTTGTTTATAAATGGGATTAATTTTATCACTAAATTTGATAAGCATCAAAAACCCTGCCCTGCTCAGCAGTTTCTGTTTTTCTTTTTTCAAATATAATATACAAGTAAATATGAAAAGCATCTCGATCTTTTTTTTTTTTCTTTTGACACTTTTTGTATTTCCATTTGGGCTAAAAATGAACAGATTTGGTGCTTTCAAACAGCCGCAACAGGACCAGAGAATCGGTCTCAATTGCTGCTGCTCATATTAAAAATAAAATGCATATTCAGCTAATAATAAGCATGAGATGACATAAAATTCTTTTAACGACCATGCCTCTATGTGTTACACTAAACCAGGATCACAAGAAAATCCCAGAGACAAAAATCCTTTGTTGTATTATTTGAATCACTTGTTTTCAGAACCGATTAAACCGGTTAGATAACAGAATCGGACTGGACTGACCGGTTAGATGAAAAACCCATCATTAACCCAATCTGAAAAGAGTTTAAAAGCCAAAAAATCATTCAAATGAAACTTTCAACCGGTTAAAGTGATAAAAAAAAAAAAAATCACATTGACAATTAAAAAACGTAAAAAGTTCTAAAAATATAAACACAGTTTTTTTTTTTTTTCTTTTTCATACCAATCAAACTAACCTATTCGGTTCAGCCATAATATGACTTTTAAAACACAATATGAATGCCTTACACTTCTATGCTAAAGATTCCTTCCAGGCAACAGCCATCATACACAGCAATCATATATTGAAAATTCAACTTCTG
>CANYLF013175635.1:0-11094 GCA_948193215.1 Bocquillonia castaneifolia
GCAAGGGTCATAGGCAGTCTAATGTACCTTATGAGTTGTACAAGACCAGATATTGCTTTCACAGTGAGTAGTTTAAGCAGGTTCACAAGTAATCCAGGGGAGAACCACTGGAAAGCGATAGTGAGGGTACTGAGATATCTCCGATATACTCGGGATTACGGACTGCATTATTCTAGAGATCCTGCTGTGTTAGAAGAATTCTCAGATGCCAGTTGGACATCTGATATTCAAGATACTAAAGGCACAGGTGGATATGTTTTCACCTTGGGAGGTGGAGCTGTATCATGGAAATCCTCAAGGCAAACGATTATAACCAGATCCACCATGGAATCTGAGTTTGTTGCTCTGGATAAATCTGGAGAAGAGGCTGAATGGCTACGAAATTTCTTGAAGGATATTCCTGAATGGCCAAAGCTTGTGCCTATAATATGTATATATTGTGATAACTAAGCTACAATTGGTAGAGCACAAAACGTGATGTATAATGGTAAGTCGAGACATATGCGTCGTCGACATAATACCGTCAGAAAACTGATCTCATCTGGAGTTATCTTTATTGATTTTGTAAAATCAAAAAAGAACATTGCGAATCCGCTAACCAAAGGTTTGAACCGAGATCAGGTTGATAAAACATCGAAAGGAATGAGACTGAAGCCCATGAGAAATTAAGGCGCTATGTGAAGGAAAACCCAACCTAGTTGACTGGAGATCCTAAGATCTAGGTTCAAAGGAACAACCTACTTGCATAGACCTTGTGAATGTCACTGTGGAGGGTTCTACCTCGAGTCCATTTCTATGATGTAAACAGTGATAAAAACGTGTAAAGGTTAAGCTATGCTTTTAATGATCATTGTGTGCTTCGGTGAGCCGAGCAACATAAATCACCTATGTGAGAGTGAAGTGGGACCGCTTCAAAGGAGACTATTGGGCATAGTTCTCTAAAAACTCTTACAGAACCAGGAGATGTTCACGGCCATATGAACATACCCATGAGAACCAAAACCATGCCAGGGAGGTATTTGTGTGAGGTATATCATTGTTTACACAAACGACAGAACAGTTCAAGGACGTCGCGTCTACTGTTCAGCTAGTAAAGTAAATATACTTTCACAAGGGAATGTTCAAGGGTTGATGCCTACCTATCCTATGCAAATATCAAACGTAGATTCTATCACAACATTGAGTCATTTTTTTTGTTGATCTATCAATTTCATTCACGTGGGGGATTGTTGAAAAATAATAGATTTTTTGATATTTTGAGACATAATAATTTATTAATAATATTGGAAATTTGAATAATAAATTATGGATTTGTATTCTATTCCATGAGATCTTTAAAGCGGTATAATATATGCTCAAAATGGTTGAGTGATGAATGAGAAATTGATGCTCAAAGTAAGCCACTTGCAAAGGTTGTTGAGAAAATAAAGGGGGCTTAAAACACAAACTCACACATCACTTATGAGTAAGGATGTGGAGGTGTTTATAAGCTTGAACCCTTTTGTTGGTTTGTAAATGTGTAAGCCAAAAGGCTCTCTCTTGCGCGCGCAGGGGGGGTTTACAAATTCACCGACCTTGGGGTTAGGGGCGCACCCATACAACGTGGGCGACGTAAAATGTCCGGACCGGTTTGGTCCATGGTGGACCTGCCGAATTTTAGCCCATTAATTAAAAAAAAATTTTCTCAACAAAAACCTATCTTCTGGAATATTCCATATTACTTGCGGATTAATTTTGCTTGATGACCACTCATTTGTCTGTCTATTTAATTTCCCTCATTAGTCTCATCTACCGGCCCTAGAAAATTTTTTTCCTCTCCTCTGAATTTTTGGCTTTACAGAAATATCTTTTGCATCTTTCGAAAATTTTTTCGGCTCCCAAACGTATTTCCTGTCGAAATTATTTTCTTCTCTGGTGATAGAAGAAGGTGCGGTTGAGTTCGCCTAGCCTTTCGCTGTTGTGCTGCGGCTGGAGGCTGTTGTTGTTGTATCCTGGGAGATAGACATCCACGTTTTCTCTTGCACCGAGGAGGGGACAAATCTGTCTTAAGGAGACTATTTTACAGGCCTCACCAAATTCGATTTCCAATTAATTTTCTTTGCGGCGTTACTGTTTAAAAGGTTACTGTTTTGTTCTCTATTCTGGTTTTGATTTTTTATTTCTATTTATTATTTTCGCTTCTGTTTTGGATTATATATTATTACTGTATTAGATCTAACAATGGATTCAGAAGACTATTTCTGGAGTTTGTAGAAGGAGCTTTTAATTGTCCGGATTTGTGCTTTGGATCCGGACAAGAAGGCTGTTTCGAGCTTGGTCCAGGCTGCCTTGGCAGTGGTTGAGCCGACAACTTGAGGAATAAACTATTCAGATATAGAACCTGATAATCCAATTTAAAACCATTGGTCGTGGCGAAACCAAGTTTGGTATGCCAGATTTAGAGCATTGTTGATTTGAATAAAAGGAGCTTGAGAGTTGTCAAAAATATGAGATGCTAAGTCATAACTATGTAGCAGTGGTATAAGTTAAACTTTCCAAAGTAAATAGATGTTGGATTGTAGCTTATTGGGAATTTTACTAGAGATGTTGGACAAAGAAGAAGCAATAGATGGAGTAGAAGAAGAGATGAGAGCAGCGTCAGTCATGTTGTTAAAAAGAAGAACAGATCAAAAAGTGTAGTAAAGATGAGGAAAAAAAAATAGCAGGTAGGCTTTTTATGTTCTTGATACCATGTTAACAGTGAATAGAATCAATAATCAAGACTTGTATTTGATATGTACGAGTTACATGTTTATAAGAGTACAAGATAACAGAGATAAATACAATGTAACAATACTGCTTACAGTAGGTAGAAGAAGGCTATCTAAACAATTCAAAACAAATTAAATTATACCCTTATCATGGTGATCAATATTTTGTTTAATATTTTAAAAAGTCTATTCATCTCTATTTGTAGTGGAAAAACGAAAAACAAACAAATTGATCATATGATGATGTTATTAAGCTTCCTTTTTCTTTCTTAAACATGTAAGTTTTCTTTGACCTTCTTTGTCCTTTTTAATAAAATCATACTTTTATCAAACAAAATGATCATCTGATATATATAATTAAGTGAAGATCCCTACTTCTTCGTAAAGTGAAGCTGCCAGGAAGTCCAAACTTGAGCACAAAATATTGTAAAGCGTTGGTATATCTATGCTTATAAGATAATGTGAAAGTTCAAAAGGTAGCGACCTAAATGCAGAAGCATCGGAAAAAAAATAGTTTGCCAACGTAAAGAAAGGGTCAGTATATTTATACTTAGCTGCACTTCACTGAAAAGCGTTATTCAATGAGATTTACAGGAGTAAGGTTAAAGTGTGTCATGTATTTGGGCTCCACGGTGATCTTAGCAACAGAAATGGAGACCCTTACTTTCGTGTCGGTAAACTTTTGTTGACACTAAAAGCGTTACTAAAGCACCTTTTCAATTGAACCGGCAACCAAATTGAACAAGACCGACTCGATTTGTTTGAGTTTTGACCCTTATACATTTTGATTTGGTTTAGTTTGATTTCAACCAAATGCATGACCTTTTTTCTTTAATAGTTTGTTAACACGAGAGAGGATCCTGTTGGAAAATAATGGATATTTTGGTAAGCTTGAGGCATAATATTTATTGGTAAATTGGAGGTTGAATAACAAGAATTATGGCCTTGTATTATACTCCATGAGATCTTTAAAACGGTATATTATATGCTTAAAATAAATGAGTGATGAATGAGAAATTGATACTCAAAATAAGTTACTTGCAAAGGTTGTTGAGAAAATATGAGGAAGCTTAAAACATTTGTCCCACATCGAAAGAGAGTGATGTTGTTAAGTGTTTATAAGCTAGAACCATTTAGTGGTTGTGTGAAGTTGTATCCAAAAGGCTCTCTCTTGCGTGCATGGGGCGCAATCGGCCTAACTCAGGTTAGGGGTGCACCCACACGACGTGGGCGACGCAAATGTCCAGACAGGTTAGGCTTGTGACAGTCCAGACACGAAAATTCAGAAATGTGGAGAGGATGAATCTATCTATTGAAATTATTAAATGGGTAGAGCAAGATAAATTGGCAAGAGCGTCAAAAGCCCACATTACAACACAGATGGGCTTCGGTCCAACCATATCCAAAATGACTAGCACTAGCCAAGTGAGTGGTTGGACCTTAACTATTATTAATGCATTATTATTCTTGTATGTAAGCAATGTGGGATATTTCAACACTCCCTCTCAAGTGCAACTGGGTTTTTGTCATTTATTGTGACCCAGTTGACACTTGCAATTAAACTCCCACTTAAACTTAAATTATTAATTGAAACGCAGCGGCATCACCGGACCGGGCCGCTGGGACTGGACATCCAGACGGACAACCAGAAATTAACAAACCGGGCCAAACCTACTTTGATACCATATTGAATTATTGAATTGAGATTGGGTGGAGTGACAAATGGGTAAGAGTGTCAAAAATCTACGTTGCAACACAGATGGACTTTGGTCCAACCATATCCAAAATGACTAGCACTAGCCAAGTGGGTGATTAGACCTTAGCTATTATTAATGCATTATTATTCTTGTATGTTAGTGGGATATTTGGGATATTTCAACACTATCTTAAGAAAACTGTATTTCACAGTCCTCAACTAAATTAATTTTCATATTCATAAATAAATTATTCTTAAAGTCTCTAGAGATTGCTCTCATTTGCATTCTGCAACAACTATGATTTTTCATTCATATTCATAAATAAATCATTCTTAACCATGATTTTTCATTCTATTCATAAATAAATCATTCTTAAAGTCTCTAGAGATTGTTCTCATTTGCATTCTGCGACAACCATGATTTTTCATTACCTGGACATGGATCACCATTAAAGTATCTGAGAAATTATCCAAAAAAAATCTATTTGATACAGGAATTAAAATAAAGATTATTGAGAAATTGATTATAAAATAATTACATAGACTTGGCGGCCATTCCAAGCATACACATGCTTGGTCTCCAAGCTGTTCTTTCTATAAATTGAGCAATTGTTGCTCATGGATGGGAGAAGCACTATGTAGTGAGTGTATGACAAGTAGAGCATCGGGGCAAAATGACATTGAGCAAAGGGACTGTAAGCAATTGTTTATTCTGACGACCGTAAGCAATTGTTCATTCTATTCAGAGTGTATTTAAAATTTAAAAAATTGAGGTTAGAGAGTTTGGGAAAAAAATTCTTTTCGGTACTCTCTGGGTATTTTTTTTGGTTTTTTTGATGTGAGAAAAATATTGTATTGGTTTAGGATGTAAGAAAAATATTATATTTTGTATTATACGGTTATAATAATTTTCCACATAGTGAATCTTTTTCTCGATCGTCTTTTGATAACGGTCGTGGTTTTTCTCCGATTTTAGAGTTTTCACTTAAATTCTTATCTCTCTCTATTGTTGTTTGACTATTTTTATTAAAGGTTGTTCTATGGGGTAATAAACAAATATTACCTAACAGTTTGAGTGATAGCTTAATGCACACTGACACACATAATCATTTAATTGATTTTTCAATCAATATTTAGTTTCTTCCCATATTTAAATATTAAATATATAAAGGTTAAAATACATTATCCTCCTGCAATTTATACATCGTATTCATGCATTTATATAGAGTTATACATTTGTTTAACTTCATGCATTTATACAGAGTTATACATTTGATTAACATGAACATTTCATGATATGTATAGATATCTATCAATTTATTTATTTTAATATTTGATTGATTTTATTTCATGTAGTAATATGTTTTACATTACGTCAATTCCTATCGATATAAACAAGTTGTAGTTCTTATTTGCAAATTCATGAGCAGTGACATTTTTATTGTATTTAATTACATCACACCTTATTTTGAAAACTTATTAAATTAAAAATTGGCACATTCACAGACTTAACCTAGTTGTAAGTAAAAAGAAATATGAGATACCGCGTCTATCAAAATTACCATGGTTTTGGTAGATGACGTGTTCTATCACTGTCCTGTGTGTATATTCTTAAAAAAAAAAACTATATGTTTAATTATTTACTTAGAATTTAAATTATTATTATTATTATTTTGATATGGGAGGGTATTTGAACCTGAGACTCGATCTAAGGTTCAATACATATGTCTCAACCACCAGGCTAATCTTAGTCTTAGGAAATTTAGTGAATTGCATGAGTTTTTTTATTAGTACTGTGCAAGAACCATCTTAAAAAAAAAAAATTGTGCAAAAACTGGAATCAAACAGGTTAATTTTTATTCGTTAGATTTTTTTTGAAATTTTGGTTCGGTTCATTTTTAAATTTTAAAAGTAAAATCAAACCAAATCATAAATTAATAAAAAATAGACTAAAAAAATAAATTGAACCAGAGCGACTCGATTTGTTTCAGTTTTGACCTTTGCACATTTTTATTTGGTTTGGTTTAAACCAATTGCATGACCATTTTCATTAATAGTGTGTTATGCTAGAGAGGATTCAAATATGGACATTATTTTTTTTTTTTTTACATAATATTCCCTCATCCTATAATTATAGTCAGATTTAAAAAACACGGTATTTAAGAAATTTAGTTGTTGGACAATAAATTGTTCAAATCTCCCTAAAATACCCTTATAATTAAGGAGCCAATTATCCATATAAATTTAGATTCTTAATAAAGTAAGGGTATTATACACAATTTACTAGGAAACTACTTCTGAAAATCCCAAATGGACTATAAATATGGGACACTAAAAATCCGATAATGGACTATAATTATTGGACGTAAAAAGTAATCAATAACAACAATAACTGATTATGATTATTAATTGAATTTCCTATAATTTTCATTAATTTGACATCAATAAGTAAATCTTATCTTAAAAAAGAAAAGGCATTAATCAGTGACCTTTTTTTGGGATTTTTGTTAACTTATAGCATTATTAAATGGCCTTACAAGAAGATGTTAAAAAAAAATGGCCTTACAAGAAATGCATACAAGTACTCCTATATTCCTAAATAAATCATACAAGTACTCCTATATTCCTAAATAAATCATTCTTAAAGTCTCTAGAGATTGTTCTCATTTGCATTCTACGACAACCAACAATAATATTTCATTATCAGGACATGGATCAGCACCGAAGTATCTGTATGATACAGGAACCAAACACCCTTTCTTCCCCAGACATGCCTGATAATAAGTTATCGCACAAATAAGTAACGACCGAGTATCTAACAGAATAACGACCGAGTATCTAATTATTACCTTTTGGACAATAGCTTTTGAAGAAGATGAATGACACATTCCAACAGAATAATTATCTCTACAAGTACCAACTGGAGTTCCATAGCTTGCAAATAAAATATTAGAAATCTTTGTATTTGGAGGGCATTGCAATTTGACTATGGGTCTTCCATGCTCAAGCTTTTTGATCCAAGAAGACACTGGAGGCAGAAGAGAAGCAGTCAGATGGCTGCATACTTGGGAAATTAATGCAGTGTCTATTGATATTTGGTGAGGGTTCCCACCGGATTCTTCAAAAAGGACTAATAGATGTTGCCTTTCGGTTTGAGGAAAGATCTTGGCACATTGTACCTATAAGAGGCCAAACATCATTCCACAACAAATCAAATAACAAGAAAAATATTAAATAATAAAGGTAATTAATTTATAGAACATTCGTATAAAAATATCATATAATTTATCATATGTTTTTTTAGTAATTTATATAATTAATAAATAAAATTACGAAAGAATTTTTTTTATCAAAAATTTTTATTCAGTTCACTCAAAATTTTCATTTATAAATCATAAAGTATTTGCTAAGAATATGTAAGGAACGATGATTTCTTTAACCTATGTGAGTTAAAGAAATTATATGTCACTCAGTTACAAAGGCTTATATCTTAAATTATAAGGTATTCTCATGATGAACATACGTGAGGGCTAATATGCATACCACAATTGTGAAGATCCATCAGGAGCCCGATATGAGGGCCAATATCTTCGAATGCTTTGGCCATTAACCCAAGCTTCACCTTTCCCATGGAACCGAGGTTTAAAGTAACCGGGACATCACCTGGTGGTGCATCAAATAATGCCTGTCATATAAAGCAATCCACTAAATAGATTAGTTGAAAACAATTACAGGAATTCCATAAGAATTCAGTAGTATTTCATCAAGATTATATATGTTACAAGGAAATGAAATTTAGTTGGTTGACTATAACACAGTTTTTGTTTAAAACTACACATGGACAAAGAAAGACGATTTCTAGGGCTGATTTAATTAGTTTTTATACCTTGTACTATGTTAGTGAACTTTGAGCATTGCTGGAGAAATTTACCCTTTTGGACTTTACTTGAACCCAGATCTGTGAAAATTTGTAACTTTTCTCCTATCAATCCTGCCTGTATCAAATGATAACTTCTAAAGAATGTGGAACAGTTGGGAACAGCTAAAATCAACTCCATTATTAAGATTTATAAGAATCTTGATAGTTTGTGTAAACAAAAGAAATAAACTAAACCAAAAACCAAACTTTTAAATAATTCCAAACTAAATCAAACTATTTTACATAAAAAAAAAAACCCATTTTATTTGATTGATTTAGTTCCATTTGGTTAGGTTCGATTTGATGTATCATGTCAAACAAAGAATACCTGATATCCCCAATTCCCCATGAATATAGTTGGTGAAATCCTTATTACCTTGCTTATCTTGAATCATAACGTTCCTTAGTCCAGCTGCCCTTGCCTCCATGTAAGCTCCTGAATCCTTTTGAATCAAATAAAATTAAAGAACAAAAATATGAGTTGATCAAATGCTAAAAATAAATAAAATTTACATGAGCATTAATATTGATTTATTCCACAGGGACAATAATTAATTCTCTATAATATTTGATGTTGAGATGTATCGGCAGTCCAACCATCACACTCAGCAAAGACACATTGTTAACTCCCTCACTTAAAGAAATTGTACTCTGGAGATTGCACCTTGGATTCTGATGACTTCCTTGAGCATAACCTGTATGATAATAACATAATTTTGATATTGTAAAAAAATTTAAAAAAACAAAAATATAAAGAAAACGGAAGAAAATTGCATATCATATAATAGACTAGGAGTAAGGAATGGTCAATCCGGTCTCCTTAACCATTCGGTTACGTATGCATATAGGCATAAATGAACCAGATCTAATCAAACTGAAGTAATTGGTTCGATAGATTAACCAGGTTAACTTAATTACTCATATATATTAATTTGATATATATATTAAAATTGTTATTTGTAGTTTAGTGTTCATCCTATAATCAGCAATCATTAATTATTACACTCGCATAACTAAGATCTATATAAATAAATAAATACTGACCTGCTGCTTGACCATTGACAAAAGCATGTAGAACATGACCAAGAGACCTTACATTAAGTACTGCCTGATCACCAGAGGATTCTTGCTGAAATCTATTAATATAAATGAAACTTTTTTTTGTTAAAATAAATTAAACTATTTAAAAGTTCTTAAATAAATAATAAAAAAAGTAAATAAATAAAGCAGTCTAATTAAAGGTTTTAAAATTAATTCTTCATGCAAAAAATTTCTTATACCTGAAAGTGTACCAAAGATAATCAGAAACATCTTTTGTAGTCTCCATTTGCTCCAATATATAGTTTCTGATTTTATTGATGTATCATCAAATTTAGGAATCACTTCTTGGTATTGTTGCCACATTCCTGCTTCATCTAGTAATTGTTTTTTACCATATTTCTTGCATTGTATTGGGTACTTACCTGTCTCAATGCAAAATTTTAACAAAATATGCAAGAAAATTTTTGTTATATAAAATTACTATGGTCATTCATTTATAATTTTTTTTTTGATAAGCAAACCAAAAGGATTTTCATTACTTTAACAAGAATGAAAACAAAACCAGCTAAGGGGTAGCCTAGCTACACACAAACAAAACTCTCAATGTACAAAGTTTTAAGCCTCTCAATCAACATAGACAATAGAGCAGTGTGACTAATAATATCATATTTACACAAAACAATAAATTTAATATTCTTAAGTATGGCCTTCACACTAGGAGTAATCTTATTAAAAACTTTCTTATTCCTTGCTTGCCCAATGAAGTAGACCGTTGTTGCCAGCACTACTTTCCTGCAATTTGCAAACTTACTTTTCCCTTTAGTTTTCAAGCAAAACCAAGAGACCAATCTCCTCCAACTACCCAATCTGACAGGAAAACATCCCAGACCTGCTAGGTGATTCCATACCTGTTTACTAACCACACAATCATACAGACAATGGCTCAAAGTCTTAGGGTATTGACCACACATCTCACAAAGGTTATCATTAGCACACCCCCATCTATAAAGTTTATCTTTGGTGCGAAGTTTATTATGTAGACTAAGCCATAACAGAAATTTACGCCTCGGAAGAGAAGATTTATTCCACACTAAATGAGTCCTAGGTACTAGATCATATTTAGGTCTCAAAATCTTCCATACCATCATTGTAGAGAAAGAGGACAAACTTCTTAACTGAATTTTGTCATCTGCTTTAGAAATATGACAGCTTCTTACTACCTTCCAGGCTTCCTGCATATCAGTAACACTAGGATCAGACAAACACCATAGACCCCTCCATCTACTTGCTATGAATGCTAATACCAGTTGCAGGAATGTCTATGTTTGGGAATTTTTCCATCAGAGATTGACTGTTTATCCAAGGATCTTGCCAAAAATAGAAGGATTGGCCATTACCTACTTTATATTCAAATAACAGTAAATAAGTTGTCCTCAACTTTAAAAGTCCTTTCCAAATCCAACTGGAAGTAGTAGAAGGTTTAGCTTTCCAGAAACTACAATTCTGCAATTTATTTTCATATATCCAGTTACTCTAGAGATTATTAGCTTTCTGTAAAAGATTCCACACCATTTTACTTAAAGCAATTTTGTTCCAATCATGAATTGGTTTCAAATTAAGCCCTCCCTCTGCCTTGGCTTTACAAACATTGTGCCAAGCAACCATGCTTTTGGAATGCTCATTAGAGG